>VWYP01029493.1:550443-622304 GCA_013400435.1 Pycnonotus jocosus
GGGGAGCGCCCGGCCCCTGTCCGCACCTCCCCGGGCCACAGCGCCCGGCCGGGATCACTCGCCCGACATGCCGAGGCCGGCACCGGCCCCGCGCCTCTTCCCGATCCCGCCTGGGCGCGGACGCCCCGCCCGTCTCTGCGCTCCCCGTCCGGCTCGGGGGAGGAGCCCGCGATCTCGCGAGAGCACGCGGACACCCTGCAGGCGGGCCCCGCCGAGCCCGCCGTGTTCTCGCGATATCTCGGGCAACCGTGCACACATCGAGGGGCGGGAGCTCTATGTGTGATTCCCGTTGGCGTGCGAATTCCGTGTTCCAGTGTGCAAAGAGCAGGAGCATTCCCGCACAAGGCTTCCCGATCACCGACCTTCACACTATTTATACGTTTTAAGACAGAAGCATCAGCGTTCATGGGCTACAAGTTACGTAATTAGTACTCAACCCCGTTTGCTGGGTGTGTCTCTGGCTTCTCACACTCATTACTGCCCAGCCGGAGTTCTCTCCATTTGGGTCTGTTTTTAGGAGAGGGTCAGTGATTGCGACCGCCGGCATTAATTTTCCCCCAGTTATTGGTGACTACACTCTTGATGGCTCTCAGCCACACAGCCCAGTCATTTTGGGACTGTCTCCCTCTTTTCTTAATAGATGAGACAAGCATACGATCATATCGTCACACAATGCCCTGGCCTGGGAGGAACCCTATTAGCCCATCCAGTTCCAATTCCCCTGCTATGAGCAGGGGCACTTTCCATTATTCCAGCTTGCTCAGAGGCCCATCCAGCCTGGCCTTGAACACTTCCAGGGACGAGGCAGCCACAGCTTCTCTGGGAAACCTGTGCCAGGGCCTCACCACCCTCACAGGGAACAATTTTCTTCCTAATATACAATCTAAACCTATTCACAATGCAATTGCTTAATCCTAAGTGTCCCGCTAGAGCTGCTGATACACAATTTAACACAAACCCCGAGGTTTGGCTCAAAGCCCTGCTCAGACCTGCAGGACTCGGGCTCTGTACAAGGGCGGGGCGTCTTCTCGCGAGATCTGGGGCCAGCGGCCGCGGAGGGGCGTCCTCTCGCGAGAGCGGCGCGCGGCCGGTGCCGCCCCCACTCCACGGCGCCCCCTGGCGGGCCCGGGACGCGCCGCCCGCGTCTCCCGCCGCCATTTGACATCGGTCGGGGCCGGTCCGGGCTCACCCCCGGCGCGGCCGGAGCCCCGGGCATGAGTAAGTTCCGTGGAGGGGTTCGGGGACACGGCAGGGGGTTGTCGCTGTGGCCGCCGCCGGGCGATGGGGAGCGCGGTCAGTCTTGCATTGGGACGCCCAAGGGCCAGGGCGCCCTGAGGGGCGTGAAGGAGGAGGACACCCCTTGCCCCCGCCTCAGACCCGCGGGCCGGGCCGGGGACCCCCCACGTGGATCGGATCGGCTCACGCCGGTGTCGCCCCTGAGCGTTGCGGTGGCGTCGCGTTGTGGGGACAGCAGGCGACGCTCCCCGCGGTGACACCCCTGTCACACCGGGAGTGCGGAGGGCACACCCGGGGATGTGTCGCGCCGGGAGTGCGGCGGTGCCATCCCCGGGATGCTCCTGGCACACCGGGAGTGCGGCGGTGACACCCCCCGGATGCTCCTGTCACGCCGGGACCTTTGCACTAGCCTAAATTCCTTGGAATTCCTTGGAAATTCCATTCTGGCTCAGCGCTGCCAAACTGGTCTCCGTGGTAACAAAACCCACAAGCCGTGGGAAAAAGTGGCTTCCAGGAAGGATAATAAAGGGAAAGAAGCAGAAAGTTAGGGGAAGGCGGTGGTCGCCCAGAGATCTTTATTCTTTGGTGTTTAATTTGGTAATGAAAGGCATTAGCAAAGAGCAGGAAGTGACAGTGTGTGTGTAGTAGGGTGTTGCTGGGGTGAGCTGGTGCTCTGCTACCTGTTGACAGGGTTGCACTAACGAGCATCTGTGCAGCTGGGCATCGCTGCCAGGGCAGGGCTCGGGAATCATTAACTTCAGCTCCCATAATCATGCTCGTAAAAAATAATGCATGGTAAGACTTTGCTTAAATCAATTATATTTGATTAGCTGGGCCCACCCCCTAAATATCCAGGCTAACTCATAGGTTTAGCCCAGTTTCAGGATCAGGCAAAGGTTTTGTTTTTCACAGGCAGACAGAGAGTATTTTAAGTTTTGAGGATTAGGACCAGTGTCATGCCCAAAAGGTATCGTAGTCAGGATTTGGGACCACTGAATTTCCATGATACAAACAGTGATTCTGCTTTTTGGGGTGCAAATGCTGCCTGAAAACTGGAGCTGGGCCCTGGCCTGACAGGGGACAGTGACTGCAGAATTTATGAGGCTGCATTCCACACGTCCTTCCCAGCACATTCCCTGTGAAAAGATACAGCAGTGGCTTTGCCACAAACAAACTTCCTTTTCTCTGGCATGGCTGGGCTGGGGCAAAACCGAGAAAGTGCATATATTAAACATACTCTGTTTAAAAATTTATACAGATGCAGACGAATTATCAGAGGTGTTAAGTGCATTGTAGTCTGAATGCCAAATGTGTTCCCAGCTCATGGAGAGGCCTCAGAGGCTTTGTTTATTCTGGCCAGAAAATTCCTGGACTGTGAGCTGAGTTAAAGGCTGCTCTTCAGCAGCAACGTGGATTTCATTAAATCAATTTCTGCAGCGGTTCAGCCAGTTAGTGTGGAAGGTCATCTTTTGTCTGGGATAGTTCTGTAGGAGATCTGACTGGAGGGAGGAGCAAGAATCAGATCCCTAAAAACAGTGGAGTCTGATTCCTTTCCGTGTTGTATTTGAAAGAGCTCCAACTGCTGAGTCAGGGGGAAGAAATTAACTACCTGTGATAGCACAGCAGTCTGCTGCAGACCTGGGTACCTCAAATGCATCGTGTGGAGAGTTAAATTCAAACACTGTCTGATAAACAGGGAACCTGCACATGCCCAAACACCATTGCTTTTGACAGCTCATGAATCCCAGAAACACACAGGTAAAATGTGTTTGAAGTATCCTTCCTTCTACTGCTTACCTGAGAAAGGGGCAAAAGGTCAGTTGAGGCAAATTTGAGGATTTCTTTAAGTTTGGCTTAAAGATCCTGGGCTACAATTCATAAAGGTGCCTGAGAAAGTTAGAAAGTCAACCTGAAGTGGGGTTTTTTCCATGTAGCTGAGGAAAGATTCAATAATCTTTAATGCTTACAAAAATCTTTACTTTTGCAAACAGCCTGGCTAAGAAATGAATTCATATGATTCTTCCTGTATCTTTGAACATTTCCTAAACCAAATATTAAGCCTGATATCAACAAGTCTCATAAATCTTATAAACCTCTATCCCTGCTGTTGGATTGCTGAAGACTGTTCATGGAGTTTAAATAGATTTCCTTTTTAGTTGAGTAAGTCTAAGGTTCCTTAAAAGAAAATAAAAACATGGGCTGAAAATCTTGGTCTTGAAACTGAACCTGCCAAGCATGAATATGAAAAAATACAGTGTAAAGGCCAGTTTTGTTGGCAATAGGCACAAGCATTTTGCAAATTTGGCAGTTCTGGCAATCCATAATTCCTGTAAACAAGTGCTGCAGTTAGAAGGCTGATGTTTTAAGGGTGCAGTTGGTTCTTGTCATTAGCTGAGCTGCTGTTGAAAATGTCACAGTTCCATTCCATGCAGTGGTGTTCGTGTTCATTTACAGACATGAATAAAACTCGAGCCTTTTGTCTTCTGAACTTTTCCTGAGCAATTTTCTCTACTCCATCAGTTTGAGCTGCTCCTTCTCTGCTGATTTAAGTCACCAGAATCTTCCAGGGCACTGTAATCCTTCAGCATTCTCTTTTGTACTGGATTTATCCTCAGTTATCCTGCAGTACATCTGTTAGGAGGGCACATTAAAAAAAAAATAGCATTAAAAGTGAATAAGCTCACATAACGTTCTTTTCGTTTCTGTATGGCTCTGCCAGCAGCACGTGCAGTGCCCAGCTTTCCTTCCTGCGCTCAGCAGCCCGCCCTGGCAGCTGCTCTGTGCCCTGGGCAGCCGCGCTGTGGCAGAGGGGCTGCGGTGCCGACGCTGCCGCCTTTGTCGTGTCCAGGAATGAGCTGCACCATTGAGAAGGCGCTGGCGGACGCGAAGGCGCTGGTGGAGCGGCTGAGGGAGCACGACAGCGCGGCCGAGGCGCTCATCGAGCAGACCACGGCGCTCAACAAGAGGGTGGAAGCCATGAAACAGGTCTGCTCCCCTGCCCTGCTCGCTCCTGGCAGTGCCAGCAGCTGCAGCCTCTGGGGGCTCCTGTGCAGCACAGCATGGGCATGCTGGTGGGGTAACCCTGTAATGGAGACCTGGTGTTGTTAGTAGGGATGTGGGGCTCATCCAAAAAGAGCTTGTTTATGTATTTTGAGACTGTGAAAACATTTTCACTGTTATTCCAGCTTAAATATTGAAAACAAGCATTTATTTGAAGAAGACTGGTAGAAATGGGCTTAGTATCTTACAAACCATTCTGTAGCAGCTCTTGCTTTGCTCTCTACTGCAATACTTCACATTTTTATTAATTTCAGCATGCCCATTTAATCATACAGAGGCTCTGACATGTTTTCTTCTGTACAGAATACTTTGTCTTTGCACTGTTTCCTTTTGTTTCCAAATAGCTTCTTGGGCTTTTTGGTGCTAATTTCTGTTCTGGTGTTAAGCTGCTCAAGGCCTGTTGTTAGATGGAGTGTGACTTTCACAAACAACTCCTGGGAAAACGTAAAGATGTCTTGTGACTCCCCATATGGGAGTTCATCCTGTCACTTTAATGAACCCAAGATCTGTTAATGGGACTATAAAATAATAAATCCCTGCATGCAATTCAGCCCAGTTAAATTAGTCATGCAGAGCTTCATGGCTTCAGATCAAGAGCATTACATATCCCCATCTGTTGGGAGTCAGCATCCATTGACCTGGGCCCGAGTGACTTGTATCCACACAGCCTTGTGGTTTAAGGTTTTGGGAAGCCACAGTAAATGTCAAGAGGTTAATACCTCATGGTTTGTCTTTACCACATCTCTATGAGTTTTAAATTACCTGTTGGTGAACTTGGCCTGCATTAACTGAAAGCTGAATAGCATCCACAACACACATCTAAGGTGTGAAACTTGTTTAGAAACAAATGTGATGCTTTTGTGTCTCTAAAGAACAGGATGTCTGCAACACCTTCTGGTGTGTGCTTGATGTTATTAAACAGCAAGCATTGTCTTCCTAGTTACAGACTGTGAGTGACAGTAGAACTGGTGCTTTGTGACCTGCTGAGTAATACCTGTCTTTGGTTAATCAAATATGCTCTGCCTTGTTGGTTTGTTTTTGGAATAACCAGTACCAGGAAGAAATCCAAGAGCTCAATGAAGTAGCAAGACATCGCCCTCGGTCTACTCTCGTGATGGGTATCCAGCAGGAAAACAGACAGATTAGGGAATTGCAACAGGAAAACAAAGGTAAAATATGAATATTCTATCCTTTTCAAGCTCCAGCCTGTACCATTGGAAATAGTGAGACTTTTACCCCCATCATTTTTCAAAACACAGCTATAGAAGATTTTTTTTCTTCTAATTTCAATTCGTCAGTTTAACTGATCATAATACAATTCAAGAGTCCTAAAGTCCAGCTTCTGGGACTGATGAAGAAAAAGAGAAATTTGGGAAAAATTACTTATTCTCGGTCCTTATGTAACGTCCAGCACAAGTGAGGAGATAAATAGAACTTAATTCTGCAAGATTGGGATCTTTTTGGAGAAGTGTTTAACCACTGCTGAAAATAATAGGAGCAGTCAGGACAAGTTACAGTGTAAGTAGAGAAATATAATTCCTTCTGGAATTCTGTACACTAGGAATGCACTGTTCCTCCAGGAAAGCCTTAGGTATTTTTAACAGTTCCATTCAGCAAAGGATTCAGTGATCTCAATGCAGATGAGTCTTGCCTTAACTCTGAGGTTATTTATCCTTTGCCTCAGAATATTTTGAACAGAAGCATTTTTCGACTCTGGTTTTACCAAGCTGCAGATTAAAACAGATCTGTGGACTCCTTCCTGCCTTTTGTACAGCGTGGCTGGGGTAAAGCTGCTCAGCCACTCTCCAGATGGCTTTTGCCAGCCACGGGGACTGAACAAGGAGTCACACTAACAAAGGACTGCTTGTTACTGACCAGGAATTGTCCCAGGCTGATCACCATTAAAGCCATCTGCAGAGCCTGTGTAGACTTCATGGTGCAAGCAGTGGGGACACTCAATTACAGACTCATTTTAGTTTTCTGAAATACTTGTGCATTTTGATTTGGTTGTCTGTGTTAAACCCTTACCTGCATTTTGAACTCTGTTGGTAGAGCTGCGCACGTCTCTCGAAGAGCACCAGTCTGCTCTGGAGCTCATCATGAGCAAGTACAGAGAACAGATGTTTAGGTTGCTTATGGCGAGCAAAAAGGATGATCCTGGTATAATAATGAAGTTAAAAGAGCAACATTCCAAGGTAATAACTTCACTCAGGTTTCTTGCTTTGTTTTTTAGTTAATGCCTGAGTTTGTAGCGGATCAATTCAAAGCTCACTTCGTGTCAATTTTTGTGCCATTGTACTGCTAACGAGTCCTAATTTTTATAATCCACTCCATGCAACACGAATAGCAAACTATCAGCTGCGTGAGTCAACCTTACCAGCCTCTCATTTATTAAAACTTTTAATAGGTAGCATTTCATTACTGCATTTGCTTAATTTACTTTGGTTTCATTTCAATCTTTAAGGCAACTGCCCTGTTACACTGCCAGAGGTTAGTAATAGTCAGATTTTTAGACTGGCTTTAACTTATGCTTGTGACACCAATAAATAATTAATAAGTTTGTGCTTAGGGAGAGTAGGAGGAACAAGGTTTTTAAATTCAGTATTCAAATATTTTTCCCCTAAATATTGCAAATAAATTTTAAAAATTAAAAGTCCTTTTTGACTCTTGAATAACTGAACGTATACTTGTGTTTTCTGCTTCATCCAGTTATTCAAGAGTCAAAAGGACTTTTAAATTTTGGGGGAATTCATTATTCTGGGTCACTAACAGATCTAAACAGGAGCTTTTTAGCAAAGTATTACATTTCATTGAAAATGTAACAATCATTAGAGCAATGCAGCTGTGTAGACAAACAAATTTAGGTGTTTAATAATCTTTGCCTTCAGCTAACTTAAGTTTGCACAGCAAAGTTAGGGTCCACTTACTGGGAAAACAGAATTTAGGAATCTGATTCTTTCTTGCCTGCTTACAACATCCTATGTGTGTAATTAGTGCCATTGGTATGAAAAAAAAAATGGTTGGATTAGAACTGTATCTTTAACATAAAATCTTGAAAAATGACAGATGAAAAAATTTTCAACAGAAGTTACCTCAGAATATGGTATAGCATCTGCTCCAGCTTCAACACAGGAGAGTAAAATGAAATCCATCCTGAAATGGACTGTGATAGTTCATTTAGGAGCACTTCAATGGAAAAACAGGAAAAAGAAACAAAAAAGAAAAACCAACATCTCACAATGTAATTGGAACAGGAGATTCAGGCTTCAACATTTTCAGTAAACATCTTCCTTCAGGAATGCCTGATGAAAAAGATTTATCACCCTTACCCTGACACATAGGATTGCTGGAATTTCATTTTTTATTCTCTAGCTCAAGCTTCGTGCTCAGGAAGATTGAACAATGCTGAAGCACTTTTTAAATACTTGTCTCTTGTTAAGTAAACAATCCATTATGCCCAAGGAGTTAAGCTCCCTGTTCCCAGTAATGCTGTTTTCCTGAGTGCTAGCTGTTACTTTAGTGCCTGTTTACAGATTATGACAAGAACATTGATTGCTGCAGATGAAGCAGCCCCTCCTTTAAACAGAACTACAATGTCTTTAGATAGTGCTGTATGCAAGAGAAAAGGGTGTGTTGGTAGTACTGACCCTGATCTAAGCCTGCTGTTTGAATTTGCTCAGCTGAAACAAGGCCCTAAAATGGGTGTGGCCCCTTTTTGGTTTTTATCTCTTTGAAGAGAAAAACGCCAATGTGCACGAAAGAGAGTGATACACAGAGGCTTTCACTGTCATTGCACTCGTTGGTTTTACCCCATCTTAGTTTTCCACATGGGCCTTCCAGAGCAGAGCCTTCCAGTTTTGTTTTAAGATCTGATGTAACATCAGTGACTGTGGAACAGACCCAAAGTTGTATTGATCCAGAGCCCGCATGAGCTGTGCAAGCAGGAAGCAGGGAGGACAGCAATATATCTGAAACCCACAGCTCCCAGCCAGGCCTCCTCAAGGGCGCATCCTTGCCTGACCACAGCTTCCTGTCAAGCTAAATTCAGGAGTTCTTAAAAAAAAAAATGTTTCATGTCATCACCTGCACTGGAAACTGAGAAAAAAATCAAGATTTACAGCAAGTTCTTCCCCACCCCCTCACATTGAGGAGAGGGCATTTAACAATTGCCAGATTATAGCTTGGGCAATTGGAATGGCAGAGAGGAAAAGGCTGATGTTTATTTCAGTAAAGGGTATTTGTTTTGGTCAGATAAGTTTATGATTCCAACTGAGGCAGTTCTTTGTGGTAGTTTAAAGACAAGGTGATCATCTGCCAGCTGTATGGATCTCCTATCAAATTCATCATTTAAAGGTGGGATTTAGCTTTAGTCTTCTGCTGTCCTTCATTTCAGCCCTCCTGTCCTGCTTTTCCTGATACTAGCCAATAAATATTGTGGATTTTGTCCAAAGGCCAGGTCAGGCATCACAGCAGAGTTGGAATAAGACAAGTTGAAAAATGAAAGCTGTTGGAAATACCTTTAAACTGTCTGGCTTAACTGAGCAGCAGTGAATGCCAGAGGGGCACAGGCTCCTCATGCAGCATTGCAGGGAAAGGCAGCATTGACGTTTCTTCCTGAACCTCTGAAGTCCAGAGCCCAGATAAGCTGGAATTGGAGGTGGATTCAAGCAAAAGTATCTAAAATAGAGAGTGGAGGACAGGTTTGAGTTTTGTAATATGTGACATAGTAAGGATGACCACTGCACCTGCTCCTTTTCAGAGAGAAATGCCTGTCCATGGGCTGGTATTGGAGATCAGGTTTCAAACACCTGGAAAGAATGTGGCTTTCCCTGCTGTTCTCACAGGAGTGGAGCATTTTTGCATATCCAAAATAACACATATCAGTTCCTGCTGCACGGGAGGGCCTGATCAGGGCAAGCACAGCACCAACTTACAGCCATTTGGAGGCCAGGGATCACAGTTGGTTAAGCTTTTGTCAAATTCCAATGAGAGGGATCACTGTGGGGCAAACCAGGTTCATTTAAACAAACAGGACCACTGTGGCTGCCCATGCTGTAAAGTTAGAGAGAATTTGTTTTCCAAAATTGAGGTCTGTGATACAAAATGTCACAGCAGCTAAACCACATTTAATGCTTAGATTTTCTGCATTATTGAAAAAAGCAATCTCTAAGATCTTACTAAATATTGTATCTCAGGAGCTGCAAGTGCACGTGGACCAAATTACAGAGATGGCAGCAGTAATGAGAAAAGCCATTGAGGTGGATGAAAGGCACGGCTGCAAAGAGCAGGAGCGCATCACCCAGCTCGAGGTGAGGAGAGAGCTGCACAGGCTCAGGCATTAAAGGGGGTAAAGATCCTCCCCAGTGTTTCATGCAGTTACTGTCCCCGTCACTCACTGCTGTTGTGTTACCCTTGCCTTGCTGGGGCAGGGGAAGCACCACTGCAGCTTAATCTCAAGGAAGGGATGCTTAAAGCCCATCCAAGAGAGCAGGAGGGTCAGAAACCTCATATGGTCCCTTGGAGAAGATGACACAGCACAGAAGATTTCAAATCAGTGTTCTACTCTCTATGCATTAGTTTGGAGTAGAGGGGAGATTTTAACAGTTACCCTGATTTCTTTCTGGAGTCCTATTAATGTGTTTTTCTCTCTCTGATTTTAGCAAGAAAACAGAGGCTTGAGAGAAATTCTTCAAATCACTAGAGAATCGTTTCTGAACCTGAAGAAAGAGGATGCATCAGAGAGCACGTCCCTGTCAGGATTAGTGACAAGCAGTGATCTGAGCCTAAGGAAAAGCTAGGACTCTGGGAATCAGCAAGCTTCAGTTGCACACAAACCAATGGAGCATCAGGGGGCACTGGTCAAGCACTTGTTACTGAATAGGGCACCAGCAAGAGAATGCATCCAACTCCAGCTCAGTGGCTTTTATACTGTGTAACATAAATTCAGCTGGTATTCTGCAATACCCTCAGTGACAAATTGATTGCCATAGATCTAACCTCAGTAGGAAATGGATTAATGCACTTGCTGAATTGCAAGTTCTTTTTATATGAACTCATTTTACAGATAAAAGGTGATATTTCAAGTAATTTATATAAATTATTGCTCACACAAAGTTCAGTGCAACTCTTAGATAATATAGGTAGGATTTCAAGTCTGATCTCTGCCTTAGAAATTAGTAACTTATGAATATGCTTTGTGCATGATCCACATAGCATTTTTTCCTTTTATTTTGGCTTTAACAAATTCTCATTTTGCAACAAACCTCTTTGATGGGAGGGGCACACAGGCAGCATAAAGGATTTCTGTCATTTACCTTTGGGGTATTGCTTTCAAATACAAGGCCAATTTTTAAACATAAGGAATGCTGTCAATGGGTAGTTTGGAGTTTTTAAAAGCGAAACAAAATTCTTTCAAATATGTGCACTGAATTGTATTGTGAGAACATGGAAAGAGCTGTTCCCACTTTGTCGTTCTCAGGAACACAGGTAGCAATACAATTCTGCCTTAGCTTTTCCCTTTAGGAGAGGAAATCCAGCTCAGTTCTCTGTCAGTAAGAAGCCACACAAGTCCCATGTCTTTCTTCTCCAGATGCCTGCCCAAACTTCCTAAGTAAGGAATGGCAACTGGAAAGCACAAAAGCAGTGGCAGCAGAAAGGGGGGGTGGAGGAAGGAGGAAGTAGCTTCATGGCAGAGTTGGCAGCCTGCAATTAATACTCTTAATTTTCCTTTCTCCAAAGGAAAATGTCTTCTTTCTTTCTTCTTTCTTCTATCATGAAGGTTTTAAAGTGAGTTAGGCAGAGTGAAAGCTGTCAGCTGCAGAAAACTGTGGAACTACAGCTGCCACCCACAGTTTCACATTCTGGCTGTTCAATAACCCACCCAGCAACATGAGCTGAGCAATCCTGAAATCAACCACCACTTAGTCAAGTTTGATTTTCAGTGACAACAAGACAGAAGGAACTAAGCATCCAACACTTCCAAGCATGCCAGCTTTAATACAGCTTCCTGTGCCCCAGCACATCTTCCCTGAGCTCAAGGTAAATGTTCCTAAGGGGAAGCTTTCAGAGACCCTGAACTGACTTAGGAACAGCTCAGTACCTTTGTTCTCTCTGTTGCTGCTCCTTCCCCTGGTGCTTTTAAGAGGAAATAAGTGAGAAAAGAGCATTAGCAGGCACTAAATGCTTGTTTTCAGTGAACTAATACACATGCTGAAAGGACAGGTAAGTCAGGGCTCCACATTCTCACAGCCTGCTTTAGAAATGGAGAAGCTGCTGCTTCTCTGCAGAGCACCTTGGCTTCTTGCTAGGCTTAAGAACACACTGAGGACATTCACAGGCATGGAAAAAAAGTTATGGCCATTTCCAGAGTTGTGAAACAGCCAAGGGGAAAATCTGGGGGAACATTTTGGCTCAAGCACAAAATATTCTTGTCTGCTTTTATATTATCTGTAAAGCCTCACTCATGCTTCTCTAATTTAGATTATGCATTTCTGCTGTGGCTTGCAAGCTGCTGACTTACCAGAAGCAACATCTTTTTTCACTGGAGTGTTCTGTTGCAAACTTAGAAGGAATTTTGGGTTCAGTTTGTGAAGTTCTTGTTTCTAGAAGCATCTTTTCACCCATGCACTGGTGTCAAGAGGCATTTTTATCCATTTGATGCTGAATTCAGCTTCATTGCTGACTTCTGGTTTGGCTTCCAAATACAGAAGAGGGTTCTTGGTCTGTGGCAGTATTTTGAGGTTGCTCTATTATGAAATAATGCTTGATTAGTGTTTATTTTTGTAAATTAAAAAAAAAATGTGACTTAATTTATCTACTCCTAGTCTTCACATTTGATACGTCTCCCCTTTCATTCCCCTGCCCTGATCACTTTAGGATTTTAAAGAGCCTTCACAGTGTGTGGAGTGACTATTTTTCATTGCATACCTGTTATTTTTGTAATGCAGATGGCTTGAAAAGGATTTATGGCTAGAGTTGTGTACAGGAAACTTATTTTATCAATAAAGTTGACTGAAAACATGGATGTCTCCATGACTAAAGCAAGGTACCAGCTCCGAGATGAGCCTTGTTGGTAACACAAGATAAAAAACAAAGTAACCAAAACTGTTCTATGTGGCAGCTGTTCAGCCTAGGGCAAACTGAAACTGAATTGAGCTAGTTTGTACAACTAAAAGTTTTGAACAGCCTTGACTTTTTAACAAGCACATGGAATTAGAAGATTGTTAAAATACAGAACTAATGGCACTGTTTTCATGCAGAATTACATGTACTTGGATCCCTGTGTAAATGCCCAAATGAGATTTACATTGGCTTAGAGAGTTTCCTTAAGCACTTTTTCTGGTTAAAAGAGGAATTTCCAAGTCTGCTGTTTGAGTGTAAAACTTGAACTTGTTCTTTTTGGAGAGCCTGGGTATCTAGGGCATGACCATCAGTCACTTTGGCCAGGGGAGCACTGTGGTGCTGCTCACAGCAGAGGGAAGGAGAGCCCTTAAAGCTCATCCAGTGCCACCTCCTGTTGTCACAGGCAGGGACACCTTCCACTGTCCCAAAGTGCTCTAAGCCCTGTCCAACTTGGCCTTGGACACTGCCTGGCATGGAGCAGCCACAGCTTCCCTGGGCAACTATTTTGTAATTTTTAATCAGTTCTTCTGATAAATCAACTGCACACATCTGTTATCCAGCCAAGTTGCTAAGACAGCAGAAGTCAACAAAATGCAGGTTTTAGTGGATGCTGGGTGCAAAACTACAGCACGTCATTCCTTATCTTATGGACCATTGAGCACAAGTGGGGCTGGACAGAAACTGTATAGGAGGAGGGACTGAGTTCCTGCTGCCTGCAACCACCTTCCTGTCCCCAGACATGGCAAGCCAGTGTGGCCCTTGTATCAGGGAATATCTTTATTTTTTCCCACCTTCAGAAAAAACTCACCTGACATCTGCCTTAACCCCCTGCCCAGCAAAGAGGGAAACACTGTCATTGTAGCCTTGGAAGAAGCACATGCTGGCAGCATTCCTCAGGCACCAGCCAGAGCACAGGCACTGGGGAAACCCACCAACTCCAGCTGCAGTCAGCATTTCCCAAAGTGAAGGTTTACTTTTTTGAAGAATGGCAGACAGTGATTTCCCTGCAGTGTTCTCAGCACCAGAAATCTCCCGATCCATCCACCTGAGGCTGGCTCTTCCAGCAGTGAGCAGCAGTAGAGCTGTTTTTGAGAAGTCAGTTCTTGGAAGCTCAAACAACACAGCATACCAATGGATGCAGGGTGATCAGCACCTTCCCTTTTCCAATACTATGTTCAGGAACACCGTAAACAAATTCTTAAATGACTCATCACATTCCTGGTTAAGCAAATAGCAGCTGCCTCCTACAATTCCCTGTGCTGCTTTGCTTCCTGCATATGGCTTTCTCCCTCACCCTCAGCATTCAAGGTAAAAAAATCAAATCCCGCTCATTTTGAGCATATTAGATAATCTATTGTTACACCAGATGAGATGGAGAAGTTGGAACTGAAGCTTTTTCTGACGAGGCAGCCTTGTGAAGATCTAGTTCTGAAGTAGGCAGGGAAGTTTTACACACCCTTCTTCTCCTGCCACTCCCTCTTGCCCCCAAAATGGGCTCGCTTACTGCTCTGGTCTGAAGTTGACTTCTCCCAGTGTGCAAGGAAGCACAAAGCCCTTCATGCTCAGCAGGAGTAATCTGGCTGCCTGGAGCTGGGGGCTAGAGGAGACAGGCTCTGAGAGCAATAAATACAAACAACAAGCATCTGTTGAACACACACAAGTGTTATGGGAGCTGTTGTTTCCAGAGAAAACTCAGACACCAGAGCCTACTAATCCAGGATGCAGGAAGTGATGACAACCAGATGGACATTGGCAAAATTCAAATAAATCTGGATATATCAATGCATTCCAGCCCCTGAGTCAGGACACAGTAACCTAACACAATACTCACCTTGCCTACCCAAAGGCTTGGTGTTTCTTACGCTGAGTCTTCGCTGGATAAACCAACCAGGAACCAAAGTTCCACTAAAGCTTGCTCCACTACCAAGATCATTGCAGACCTACAGCTGCTGACAGGTTGGAAGGCAGAGAGATGAAAAGCTCAAGTGCTCAGTGAAAAATGCACATTTTGAGATGCAGCCTACTGATGTCTCTGGAGGGGCTCTCTCTTGGAAGCCCTTCCAGATCAAGGACAGCTCTAGGCAAGGACAGAAGGGAATCACAGAACCATAGAAAGATTTGTGCTAGAAGGGACTTTCAAGAGACCTGAAACAGATCGCAGCCTAGACCTCAAGGGGTACCCAAAAAAAGGCCTTGAAAATACCCCTTCAACACTGCAGTGGATCAGTTCATGTATTCTGATCATCATCACTGTTACTCACTGTGGTTTAGGGATTATGGAAGAAAAATCCTGAACTGTCTCTTGGCAGAACTAAAAAAAGAAAACAATCTTCAAGTCAGGATCTCAGAAAAACAGTTCAAAGCCCACTTCTGCTAGAAGATTCCTGCGTGATCTTGCAGACCAGTTTTCAAGGAGGGGATGACAACCATTCCCTTGTTCTCTAGAGCCTCATCTGACAAAGCTCTCCAAAAAAAGCCTCTCTGGACCGTGCACTTCCCTCAGTGGCTGCACAGAGCACACACCACACTCTCAGCCTCTGGGTGTCACTGCAATGCCAGCCAAGCTCCCCCTCCTCAGCCCTTGGCCACAAGAAATTTTTCAAAGCAAACTCTCCCTACAAGATCAAAGGCAGAGGCTAAACTCTAAAAGCATCATTGAAAAGACATCTTTATTATAAAAGATATAGAAAATTAGAGTTAAACTTGTTTCTTGCACAATGTTAATCGCAGCAGTTATAAAAACCCACCAAGGTAAACATGTTTAAGAGCATTTCTATATCACAGAAGTGTTTGCTGCTTGCCATTACACATGGTAGAGACAAGCTCAGGATCAGTGCAGGGAGGACGGGCAGAGACCTAGGGAAGAGCTCTTTGTTTACAACAGCACAGGGAAACAAGACCCAAACTGTAGGATTTCAGCCTTGCTTTGCTGTTTGAGGCAGATGGTCCAGCTCCAAGCAATGATGGGATTTGTCTCTAAACATCAGAAGGGTTCAGTCACCTCAGACACTGTCTTTGAACTCTCACTCCTTAAAGAAAAGCGATTTAAAAGTCATTCAATCCTGTCTATGCCAGAGTGTTCTGACTTCCAATGAAATTCCCAGAAAAAGTTCTTCTGTTTCCCCAGAAAGAGCTGTTTCTTACAGATTTCCTACCAAGAATTTAACGTGGTGGCTGAGAGCTTAAGCTTCTATCCCTGTGGAATCCTCTCAGGGAGGCTCCATGCAGGCACCTGAGCAGCCACTGACCTCACATAGGCAGGACTGGGCACTTGGCTGCCCTCACTGAAGCTTCAGACACAGGGTGAAGGAGGAAGAGTTACCATACCCTGTGTTAAGGTACAGGATGTGAGACTTGAGCCACTGGAGACCAGGACAGGGCACAAAGGACAAACACAGGTAAAACACCCTCAGGTCTCCTTGGGATAAACCAAAAACACATTACTCCAGTTGATGTTTTGAAAATGGCTCCTGGGTTTTAAGGAAGAGCATAAAGCCACCACATGAGATTAGTCCCTCATCTGTTTTTATACTACATTCTGTTTTGGACAGATGCAATTCAAATAGGTAAGTAACAGTCAGCAAGGTTCCTGGTCAGTATCTTGCTAGCTGAATGTTGTTTTCACCCCTTAAAGGCAAAATTAAAAGGTGATTATAAATAAATAATTAGTGTTTCAGCCAACTCCAGGGGGAAAAAAATTGCCATTGGCTACAAAGAGCTTATTTACTTTTTTCTTTTATAACAGCACCATCAAAAAAGATACTATACCAGAGCAGAAACAAGACACAGGCTGTTCAAAAGCAAACAGGGAGACAAACCTCTCGTGTTCTCTTAGCAGCCATCTCTGCACAGAGACCAGATGACCAGCTTGCTACAAAACCACCCCAAAGCAAAGGAAAAATTCTTCTTGTCTCAGATCAGTCCCCGTTCCCGAGCCCCACAGTGCGCACACACAACAGTTAACTCAGTGCAGTTTCAATTCAAGTCACTCAGTTCGGCTTGCAAGGTTCAGTAATACTTCTTGGAAACCAGTGTGTCTGCAGCCACATGTTTGGTACCTGTATTAGAAGGAGATGCTCAGTTCCTGCTGGAAGAACTCCTTGTATGTCCTGTCCTTTTTCCTCCCCTTACAGCTGGACAGGCTGCCCACTCTTGGGAGCAAGTTGGGCACTGCCTCAGCAGACATTTCCACATGCAAGGGGACAATCAGCAGGTTGCTTTCCAAGGCCTGTTTGATATTTCACGTACCCAAACAGCAAAGTAGAACCCACAGGATCAATGCCTGCCCTTGGCCACGAGTATAGGATTCTGCAGCTGGACACAAGCAGGTTGCATCAGGCAGAGTGTGCCACAGAGGAGTCACAAACAGCATGTAGTGTACTGGACAGGTAACTGCTCTGCCAAGCTGGGCAAGCAGCAATCTTATTCAGCAGGACAAATTAGCAGTGGTTAAATCCTGCACCACTGGCTGGTTGCTGGTAATCATCTCACCATTCCCAGATCCTCCCTCTCCATTCCCACCAGTTATTTGGCAAGTTACAGAAGCAGTGGAGTTCTCTCCCCGGCTGGCTGGTCTTTCTGGAAGAACTCTTTGATATGCAGCAGCTTGTTGTGGATCCTCTCTCTGAGGGGAGGGATATGATGGCTGGGGTCTAAGACATTGGTGCTTCTACGTTGCCTTTCCCTCTTCCAGGTGAGATAGGGATGCGGTGGGAAGGGCACCTCACTCCTCTCCCGGCGGAGCTGCACAGTGACCCCGCTGAGGGCCAGCATTGCCCACACTGACAGGATTATGAAGTCTGGAAAAAGAGAAACAGATTCCTGTAGCCAAGCAGAACATTCCTTGCTTTCCCAAGCACAAACACAGAACTAGTTTAGTGACAGAAAGGAATGGAGTATCATCCCCTCATCCTCAGATGCCCAGAATGACTCCATGCAGAGGCCAGGATGCACTGGGAGTTGGGAAGTCTCTTCTTTTGACTGCCCACTCTGCACACTCCTCAGCAAGCTGCCAGCCCAAGTCTGAGCAGCACCTTCCACAAGGGCCTTTGTCACTTCCTGCCTTTGAGTCTACTCAGTATTGCTTTTGAAGGACTGGAATTTCTCATGTGGATGTCAAATCTCACACTGTACTGTGTTCTCCTTCCATCCCCTTCCTGCCCTCACTCACTGTTTACCACAGAACCAAAGAGGCAGTGATTCCTCCTTAAAAGGAGAATAGTCTTGGGAGGACTCACCATTCCTTTGAAAAGGCACATTGGTGTAAGCTCTGCTGAAGTAATTGTTGAGGACCCTTCTGAGCAGGTCTAAGGTGATGTAAGCAAGGCTTGTGTAGACGTAACAAGCAATGGCCAGGATCACCGTGTAAGATCCCACTATTCCAGAAGCCAGGATGTTCAGCTAGACAGGGAGAAAAAACACAGCTTTAGGGGACTGATGAACACTCTTTATTTCTTACCACCCTAAGACAGTAGAATCATAGAATCATGGAACAGCCTGGATTGAAATGGACCTAAAATGGCCCATCCAGTTCCAACCTTCTGTCACAGGCAGGGACACCTTCCACTATCCCAGGGTGCTCCAAGCCCTGTCCAACTTGGCCTTGGACACTGCCTGGGATGGGGCAGCCACAGCTTCCCTGGGCAAGTATTTTGTAATTTTTATCAGTTCCTCTGTAATAAATCAGCTGCACACATCTGTTATCTAGCCAAGCTGATAAGACAGCAGAAGTCAACTAAATGCAGGTTTTAGTGGATGCTGGGTGCAAAACTACAGCACGTCATTCCTTATCTTATGGACCATTTATCACAAGTGGGGCTTAACAGAAAAGCCTGCAACTGGCCCTGTGGTGAGCTTCACAAAGCTGTGTTAAGTTTTCTGTACATATCCCATGGGGCAATGTTTTGCATTAAGAAGTCTGATCCCTGCCCTGCTCCCTCTCCCTCCCTCTGAGGTGACAGCACAGTTACTTACAATTCTTGGGCAGCCAACAAAAAGCACTGGAATCATCAAGGCCACA
This sequence comes from Pycnonotus jocosus, assembly GCA_013400435.1. NCBI lineage: Eukaryota > Metazoa > Chordata > Aves > Passeriformes > Pycnonotidae > Pycnonotus > Pycnonotus jocosus. Next base: position 568,880 of record VWYP01029493.1, read on the forward strand.
CAAGTAAAGGTCACCCAGAACACCACATCATCACGAAAGACCCTGTAGTCTCCTGCCAAAACACCACATTTACCAGTTAGGGAAACATCTCCTTTTTCACAAGTGTTTTGGGGTCAGCTTCTTTCCCCCAAAATTCTGTATGTTCAGAAATACCCAGAGTACATTGTTGAAAAGCCCAGCTTTTGAGCTCAAATCCCAACTGTTTAAGATGTATTGGAACAGTTACTCAAGAAAAACTGTCCCAGCTGGAACAGCAGGTCTTGTCCATGGAACAAAGACTTTTAACAAGATACATGTTCCTCACCTGGTAAGAATGAAAAGTACCAGAGTATTGCTGCCCAATAAGAAGCTGTTTTGTTGCCTTTATGGGTTTCTAAGCTAAAAATCTGCATCTGACTCCAGAGTATGGTGCAAATGTAGCCATCATAACACCACTAGGCAACAAATTCTTCTAGGCTTTAGGAAAATTAAATCACTCAAACCTTTCTTTTCTCCCCCTGCCTTCTAAGGCCTGTGGATTCACCAGAGGGGACAAGCTGACCTCCAGCTGAGTCACTGTTCCACTTAAATGAAAAGCAACCAGGGACTGCATGGATTATCACAGAATCATGGCTTGAGTTAAACACAGATGACTGGAGAATGAAAAACTGTCCCACCAAGAGACCTTAAAAAGAGAAGTTTTGAGACTGAAAATTACAATAAAGTATAGCTGATGCTTTGGTGTCCCAGAGGGACTCCAGCTCAGCAGGCTTACTGGCTTTTAAGCAATTTGTCTAAGGCCTTTATGCCTGAAGCCTTCAAATTAGACTGCAGATTTTCTACTGGGATTTGTTCTGGACAGAGAACAAGAGTGCAAACGTGTGCCTGGAGCAGAGCTGGTGTTACAGAGATGGCAAACAGTTTAAGCAGGAAGAGTCACCAAGTTCTCTGCAAAACAATCAGCTTCCTTTTCCCCAATTATTTTAATTACAGCACAACTGAAAGTGGCTTTCAGGTGCATCTCTATTCCTCCCAGTACTGGAAAGGGAAAGTTAAACATCCCACTAAGATAAACCAGAGTGCCATTCACTCTTGAGCCTTGCAGTGTGCCTGCAGCACAGCAGGAACACAGCACTCACCAAGCAGAGAATTCCAGTGCTTACCTAGGGGAGTAAAGAAGAGTGTTGATGAGAAGAGAAATCCCAGCACAAGTCCAATAACAAACATGCTGAGCAGGACAGAGCCAAATCTCCACCAGCTCACAACCAAGAGCAGCCCTCCAATAATTCCAGCCACTGCTGTCAAAATAAGACGCACTGAAAGAGAGAAGAGAAAATTCTAGCACTCTGGAAACTTCAGTTCCTGCAGAAACATGTTCAGCAGCTTTATTTACATGCTTGTTTGGCTTTTTTTTTTCAGTTAGCCTGCATGAGGTAACAAATAAAAGTATCAGAATGTGCTTCCTGCACTTCACTTGGATGCCAGCCTGCGCCTGGGGATGTGCTGCTGAAAGAGTGGCAGGGGGGCTGCCATGGAGGCCTTGCTACTGTGTACATGAGTACCCTGACTTCGCAGGGAGTTCAGGTGGCTACAGCTACTGCACATGTACCAATAAAGGAATGCTATGAGGTGGGACAGACAAAGAACAAATTCTGTCTAGTCTAACATGCTGGGCACAGACCACTTCCATTTTACAGATGAAACCTGCATTTGATCTGAAACAGAGGTCCATGCATTGTGAAAGTAGGAAGAAAGTATGTTGCAAATTTCCAGAGTTTCCAAACACCTCTTATCTTCCTTGGATTAGATACTGAAATTAAATCCAGCTATTTTGCATCACTGTGATGCTGGAAGAACACTGATGCTGTTGTATTTTCAGCTGTTATGGCAATCAGAGCTCAAGCACCCAGGCATCACCCTGCCATCCTTCCTGTGGTTGGCCAACGGCACAAATGAGATTGTACCTGAAGGGTCCCTAACAAGAGTTTGGGAAGGGCATAGCATATCCCAGCACATCTACTCACCATCATAACTAAGGCCAGTTACCCTCGTAATGAATACAAAGAAGATGAATGCTGCAACAATGAAGCCCATGAAGAATAAATCTAGAGAAGAAGGAAAAAGTATTTAGCAAGCTTCATACCAAGCCCACTTCAGTGGATCTTCAGACATCTTCATACTACAACAAGGCTTCATACTACAACAAGGAGGGAACACAGCACCTCACAAAAGGAGAGCCAGACAACATTTTGTTCTCAACAGGGGTGTCCTCAAGCACTACAGATAGCCCAAAATTACATTATTTATGCCTATATTGCCCAGCATGCACCCTAGTTCTAGGATTCTTTGCATCCCAGAAACTTCCTGCTCTGAGCTTAAAGGCTCAGAGCCTATTAAAGCAAAGCAATTGCTCTAACTGGCACAGCATCACTATCAAGTGAATCTTGGTAATAACACCACCATTCTAAGTTATACGGAGTAACATTTATGAAGTTCCAACCAGACTTATGAGATGAAATATTCAGTACCTGTTTTCCAGAATCTGTGTCCAAAAAAGCAGGTGAAAAGGCCAAGAACAGCAAAAGCAGTGAAGAATACTTTGGTAGAGAGTTTACCTACAAGAAGAAAGGTAGGTTTAGTAGAGCATTCCACCTAGTAGTCCCAACAAAGAGATTAAGTTGAGGACAGGTTGCTGTCACAAACTTTACTGACAACTTGAGAGCTGCCACTCTCTCAGATCTGCAGTGCCTGAACTAACAGTTGGCTTGGTAGGATCTTCAACAGAAGATTTAAATAGTCCCAGACTGATTAAGAAATCAAGAGCTTCCTGCTTATTCAGAGACGTTTCTGTAAGTAGATGTAACTTGTTTATAATACAGATATAAATTTGACTGAAAATTCTCTGTTCAGGTTTAAAAAAAGGGACATCCAGTCATCTATAAAAATCAGTGCTATGAGATTAGTGACCCAGGCAGTAGCTATAGGCTTAATCACTGCAGCCTCCACCCTTTGTTTCCCTCTCATACATTTGCCATGCAACAAAAAATTATCACCAGCATCCCATTCTTCACCATTTGTCTCCCTCTCGTACATTTGCCATCCAACAAAAATGATCACCAGCATCCCATTATGGCTCACCTCTATCTTCTATGCAATTTTCCTATTTAAGCTACTTGCAGAAGTAAACCATATTTTCCATGTGCTCTGAATTAGAGAGGTTTAGCATCTCACGTTGTCATAGGACAACACTGAGTTTGACAACAGTACCTTGTGTTACAGTATATAAGAAAATAATGAGAACAAATCTTCCTCTATGAACCAAATTCTACCCATTACTCATGTCATTTCTGTATTCATAAGAGGAGTGGCAGCTTTGCTCTGTTTCTGCTCAAATTCCATCATTATACAACTTTGCACAAAGCAGCATGACTTGGTAGTCACTCCACTACTGCTGACATTATCTTCATTCTTGTTTTAGATTACTGCCTTCTTTCAAAATACCTGCAGGTTACTGCTTCCTGTTAGCACCAGCATGGTTAGAAAACTCTGGCTGGAGCCTAATCTAGTCTGTGTTTTATTAGCTCAGCTTCCCATCCAGCATCCATAGTCCTACAAATGATTTGAAATTATGTATCCAGTTGAAATGGACAAAGCTGGGGTGGCACTACAGAGTTGATAGTTGCAAGCCATATATTAAACCTCCATTAAGTTAAACCTTTAATTGCTAATGGTTCTCCTTAGTCTTACTTCATCATTCCAGACTTTCTCCTCAAGCAAGAAGCAGACTTCACCATAAAGTAACAAAATATACACAGTGTAAAACAAAGATCTCCTGCACACATTGAAAAAATAATCTTAAAGCATATTCAGCATGTTGGAGCACAACAAGCTGCAGAGGAGTTGGCAAGGACCAAGAATTCCCAACTTACTGCGGGAAGAGCAGTTATCTACCAGGTCAGAAAAGCTGCAGGCATATGTATGCACAGGTATGTAGGCAGCAGAACTGTTCCAAAGAGGATCCCACACTACGACATTGTAGATCACACCTTGTCCCGGAAGTGATGAGAAGTAGACACTGGTCTTGTCATCAGCTGTCAGCGTAAGCATCTGGAAAAGTGAGTATCTGTGTTAAAGGCTCACAGGATGGAACCCTTCCCTTCAGCACAACTGTGTTTTCTGTCAGGGGAGAAGTTTCTCCCACTCCTGTTTTGCTCCTCCCAGCCTGAGGGTATAGCTCAGGCTCCCTACCAACCTACTGACCCAGGTGTGGCCTCTAAGGCAGGCAAGACTGCCATTCCACCGCCAACAGGGCCAGGGAGCCTGCTTATATCTCCCCTCCAGGAAGACAAGCACAGGGCAGGAGAAAATGAGAGCGCCATGTGGCTGGTAGCCAGTGCTTCGGGCTCACCTTAATGCCATTGGCTCTGATGCTGTGCACCGCAGACATTTTCCGTATGTGGCTCATGAGCACCATCTCGGACAGGTCATTCTCGGGCAGGAAGTACTGGTACACATCGTAGCGCAGCCGCCACCGCGACCTCTGGCCAGTCCCTGAGTCACACGAGGGGGGGTTTGCTCCTCTGCAGTGAAAAACACATCAGCCACATGCCCAGCACAAGGCCCCAGACCTTAACATGAGTTTTCAGCAGTTACCTGTCCATAGTGTTTGCCCCTGCTCTTGAGAGCTGCACACCAGCAGCTAACTCAAAGCTGGACTGTATTTGTGAGCACAGGGCACAGCAGCACCACACAGAACACCCTCACCACAGCTGGTGTCTGTGCTGGTACCTGCCTTCACACATACAGAGGCTTCCTATGAATTGCCATAACAAGAACACCAAGAGGCCACAACAGCCAAAGACCACAATATTATTGCTTGTCTTTCCATGCATTTCTGAACACAGTCTTCCCCACTCCCTGCCTATCATTTGTGACACCAGGCACCACTCAGGAAATAATGCCTTTTAACTTGAAGTCTCAAGGTAAACAAAACTCTGGGTCATTATCATGCTTTAGTACTAGTAAAGAAATAAAACTGGCTATTACACACAATTGCTCCTCAAACAAATTAAGCTGTTACAAGGAATGGAAAGATCTAGTATTTACTGACTGCTTACACTTCTGAAGTTGCATAACCTTCCCCACAAGATGTAACTCAACTTTTATCTCTCTCATGCAGTACCTCTTCCCCTCCTCTTTGTCCCCATTTACATTTGTTGCAGTGAACTAGATTCCTGCCAGCAGCTGGATGGTTCAGCTGTTACAGCAGGGGCTTATTTTAGCCTTTTGGCCAAACACAGGACAAAAGGTCTTGCTCAGTGCACTGAAGTTTTCCACACACCTGGTATACCCCAAGTTTGCAGGGGCAAACTTGATGTGTATATCAACCAACGTGTAGTCCAGGTAAATATTTGGATCCACTTCCAAGTCAAACTCCAGATTGCAGCCCCCAGGAATAGGATCTAGAACACAGAGAAGATAACTGCAGTTATGCACTTGCAGGCACCATGCACTTGCTGAGCACAGAAAGGTGCTGGCCCTGCAGGGAGCAAAAGGATTTCACTGAAACCTGTGACAGGTCCCCACACATGGGTGACCCCAGTGACTGGAGTGTTGGAATGGAAGCTCCTGTAAGGGCCTGCACATGGGGCAGGGCAATTCCAAGCACAAACACAGGATGGGTGAGAATGGATTGAGGGCAGCCCTGAGGAGAAGCACTTGGGGGTGTTAGCTGACAAGAAGCTTGAAATAACCCAGCAACATGTGCTCACAAGACAATGTGAGGCAACACGTGCTCACAGGCATCCTGCATGCAAAGAGGAGTGGGCAGCAGGGCCAGGGAAGGGGGTTCTGCCCCTCTAGTCTCATCTGGCAAGACCCCATCCCAACACAAGAAGGATGTGGACCTGCTGGAGTTAGTCCAAAGGAGGACCAAAGGGATGGAGCACCTCTCCCATGAGCAAAGGTTCAGAGCAGAGGTTGTTCAGCCTGGAGAAGGCTCTGGGGAGACCTTTCCAGCAGCATCCCCATACCTGAAAGGAGCCTACAAAAAAGCTGGAGAGGGAATTTTTACAAGGGCCTGGAATGACAGGACAAAGGGGCATGGCTTTAAGCTGAAGGAGGGTAGATTTAGATTGGATGTGAGGAAGAAATTCTTCCCTATGAGGGTGGTGAGGCCCTGGCACAGGTTGCCCAGAGAAGCTGTGGCTGCCCCATCCCTGGAAGTGTCCAAGGCCAGGTTGGACACTCACCCCTCTGAGCAACCTGGGATAGTAGGTGGTTTCCCTGCCCATGGCAGAGTGTTACAACTGGATGGGCCTTATGGTCCCCTTCCAATCCAAACAAACTTGTGATTCCATGATCACATGCACAGCAGTGCTCTATTCAAAGGCTTCAGTCATGGCAAGACTGTGTAGTACATCCTATACAGAACTCACAATTCAGCAGTGACAATAAAAATTTTTCAGCCCATTTCAAAAGAATTTTTGGTATCACCATCAGATTCCCACCACGTAAGACTGAAAGGCCAACCCTTCATTCCACAGATGAGTTGCCTGAGCAGAGCTGGCATGCCCTGAGCACGTACCTTTCTCCATGTAGGGAATGGAGATAGCTGTGCTGAGCACCTGGCCAGCATCCAGGGCACGCACATACCACGTACACACGGTCTGCTCGGGCCGAAGGATGGACACCAGCCCTCTGTCCACCCCAACTCCTGAGCTGTTCACCGACGGAGTCTGCACACAAACAAATTAGACACAAGGAGTTCTTCCTGAGATTTCTATCACACTTTGATAATATCAAAAGAGCCCTTTCCTGCCACAAACCTGCCAGGCACACACATCAATGCCAGTTACAAGAGATCAGGCTCTGCCCAAAATCTATTTGTGCTTGGAATTGTCCAGCTCCACGTGCAGGACCTTTGACTTGGCCTTGCTGAACTATATGAGGTCTGCATAGGCCCAGCTCTCAACCCTGTCAAGGTCCCTCTGAGTGGCATCCCTAGCTGATGAAAAAGGGACTTCTGACACCACACATTGCCTGGCTGAGGCTCAAAAACCCAAGTGACAAGTGTGGGACTCCTAAAGAGCTAACAATAATAAACAAGTAGCAGAGAAATATAGCTAGTAGATCTGGCAATGGATTGACTAGTAAAAATGTAAAAGGACTGGAATATCCCTCACAAAATGTTGTGGGATGGCAGCAAGGAAGTGTTCTGGGAACCAGCACACAGAAGCACATTCCTATCTCCACCAGAACAGACATGATGGCGTGACAGCTGCCTTAACATTAGCAATGCCAGATGGTTTTGGGGCCAGGCCAGTTACTGCCCCAATCCCCAGCACCACCATTCCTTCCAGAACCAGGGCTCTTGAGGAAAGATTAGGCAGCAATGACAGTATCACAATCTTACAGCTGGAACAACCACTTTGACCTGCAGCCACATTTTCAGCATGGAAAGTGCCTTTGGCCAAGGCAGCCACAGTTACCACAGGCAATGCTGTAAGGAAGCCCATTGGACCTGGCAGACTTCCAGGTCTGGCTCAACTTCACCTTTCTAGAGGCAGGCCAGCCCTAAAAGCAGTCCAGTTGCATTTATGCATCACTACCCTTGGCTTGGTAAGGCCCATGAATGCAAAGAGGATCTGAACTGGCAGCAGAGGATTCTACCAATGGGAAGCAAAGACTGAACAGGTCTAACAGTAATGCCTCAGCCCTGTAATCCTGGCTGTTTCATCAGTGCAAGGATGGCTGAGCTGGGTGACTTGTGTTACAGGTCATTCATCTTCTAAGCTTCCCAGGATATGTCTTGGCACTCAGTATATTCTGATATCAAAGATGCTGGTGGAGAGAGGGGAACTGGATTGCAGCTGTCAGACCTCCATCTACCACCTTCAGCTAGTCAATGTTCTGTTCAAATACCAGTGAGAGCCTCCCAGCACTACAACAACAAAAATCAGTATTTTAGATGAGACTCATTTTGTCCCATCCTTACTGGGATGCGGGGTATAGCAATAGGAATGCTTTTATTGCATAATCTAGAAGGAGCAGCTTTCACTGGAGTACGTGAAATAATTTCTCCATGTGTTACCAAAGGAGAGTTAGATTCAGGACAAGGAGCTAGGATAACAACACATCATATCTGCAGTGGTTAGATCCAAACCATGGGAACAGTAGACAACTAAATATCCCAAAGAGATCGTGTGTGGGCCATCTGGCAAACTCTTAGACAGATCTGGTTTTAATATGACAAGCTGATGGACGACAGTCAATAGAGCCACATGACAAAAGCACCACTTCCACCAAATAAACATTTTCAAGCCAGCTCTGACCTTCCTTTAGCATTCAGTCTTTCAAAATAGCAGCTATGGCACATAAGTACAAGAAAGGATTTCTGAAGCTACAGTAACACTGTCTAAAAACCAAGCAGGTAAAAGACACTCATTATTTATTTATTAGTCCTACATGAATCAGAGCCAAGTCCTTTGTTGTAAGAGAGGCAGCACTTAACAGAAGTGACACTCTTACCTTATCAAAGGATACCACCACATCACTCTGCTGGGCATGCACTTGAAAAATAACCACAGTCACATTGCTGGCGATGTTCCTGATTACAGCCTCCACTGGATTGGTCTGGTTAAGTAGCACATTTCTGAATTTTCCCAAGGAGAGCTCAAGAAGACCTGCATTACAAAAAAAGGAAGACACAGGGATTTTTTTGGTCCAGAGGGAAGCAATTACCAGGGAAGCCTGGAAGTTTCCAGTAGCCCAGTATTAGTCAGCTGGGAGCAGAGCAGGATGTTCTTTGTGCTGCTCGCATCCTGTGAGCTGTACCAAGCTTTGAGCCTGCTGCACACAGAGCTGCACCTGCAGATACAAGCACAGCTAGGGTACCTGCCCTGCAGCCTGGCACTCACCTGAGCACAGGGACAGGGCTTCCTGCCAGGAGTCAGGATTTGATACAGCTGAGCTCACCAGCTCAGCCAACCAGCCAGCTACACTCCAAAAAGTCAGTAAGAGAAGATACTGAGGACTGCCTGATTTCTGGCAGACACAAGTGGGTATGTTCGTATCAGCCAGCCAACTTGCACAATATCCATCAGACTTTCCAGGTGAATTCTTACAGACCATGGGAACTGGAGTCAAGTTCCAGAAGACAGAGTAAAATCTGTAGTTTACATACATACATTTACCCACTTTCAGCTGTTCCATATTTTTTGCTGCCAAGCAGTCTTTAATCATTAGGACTGCTGCATCTTCATCTCTAAACCTAAAATTCTGACTAATTCTTCCTAGACACAACCTAGACCATTTCTTCTTACAATTAACATAACCCCATGATGTACTGTCATTTTAATTTAAAGAGAATCACATGACCTAGGACATAAGATCTTTGGGAATCAGCTTTGGCTTGCCATTCAAGTCCTGCAAGCAAGCCTGACTTGTCCCTGTGCTGGGTTCTGCAGGGACAGGGGATGCCAAGGCAGAAAAGCGAAGCAGCCACACAGAAGTCACAAGATGCTCTTTGGTTGGTAGCTGCAGCCAGACTGCACAATGCCTTGCAGGCTTTTCCCTGAATTCTTCTCCCTGCCTCTGTACCCAAACAGACCTAAAACTTATCAAGCCTGAACACACACACACACTTCCTCAATGAAGTTGCCTCTGGTGGAAAGGGCTGGTACTGCCAAGTTCCCTAACAGAGTCACCAGCAGCACCATCCGAGGGACACCTGCTGATGACACAGCGGGGCTCCCATTCACAAGAGAGGGGACCATTTTCTTACCTGAAACTATACCCAGTACTCTCTAACTGCTTTCCTGGTACTTTTCTCTGCCAAGAACTGGCATCATTGGCCAGTTTCTTTGCCTCTTGATATGTAAACAGAGGGGAGCTCCCACCCTCATGCCTCCTCCACTCACTGCACAGTGAGGGAAGGAACTTCAATCCTTACATGCTCACTCCCAAAATTTAATTAATACCAGTACTGCATCACCAATAAAACCTCAGCTAAAATATAATGGGGGGAGTCATAAACCACTTGTGAGGAAAGAAAGATTCTCCATTTTTCTGCTCCATCATCTGCAGTTTGTGTTCAGGTAGAAGTTTCTACACCAAATTTTCACACAGTAATTAATATAAAATTAAAGCTGCAAAAGAAACTTTGTGTACCCTTCAGCTTCTGATTCTTCAGAGTCCCTTGAGCAGCATTCTCAGATCTTTCCAATGCTAAAGAAAAGCATTCAGAAGGCACAGACTATGCATCTATACACTTAGAAATTTACAGTGAAAGCTCACAATACAGGAAAAATGTTTTTCTTTGATCTTTAAAACCTTCAGCAGAGCTTCCTGAACCACAAGACACTCACAGTTAGATGTTCTTTTAAGAAAAAAACTGAAACCATACACATTCTCTGTGTGATCTACATCAAGGGGAGAAAAACTGCATTGCTCCGCCTTGTTTCTCACCTCCACTCCGTACCCATACCCAGAGGCCTCTGCATAAATAAGGACAGATTCTTCAGCAAGACACACAGCCACTACCTCAGCATGATCATGAGACTCTAAATGTCAGATGCACTCTCTCAAGTTTAATTAGCGTGGTGAATTAAGGATTGGTGTTCTATATTGCTCTACTGTTTGCATAACTGCTCTGAGAACAGCGCATGTGACACACATTACCCCAAAATCTGGGCACAAGAGCAGAGGCTCAGGGGGAAGAACAAGAACATCAGGGTGAAGAACAACCCATCACACAAGTCTTGCTCAGCTTGCTGTTCACAGGCTCCTTGAACCACACTTCCAGACAGGCCTAAAAGATGATGAGCACTGCAGAGCAACAGAACCTTCTAAGAAGTTTTTGGAAGAGCAATCGCTCCAAGGCCACAGACCACAGCACCCTTCCAGCTTTCTCCATCTCTGTCATTTGAACAAGTCACTCCTGCTGCACCGAGACAGAAAGGGAAGATGGTGAGCAAGACTGATTGATTGAATTAACCAACTCACAATTCACCAGGCCCACTGCTATCACCAGTGGTTCTAATTCTTCTCTGGTTCTAATACCAGACAGGTATTAGACTCCCTGAGCCACAGAGAGCTCAGTCTTGTCAAACACCCTTTGAAAGCAGACAGAGACCTTGATGATCACATAGTGCTGGGCACAGCATGCAACCTTCTCCTTTGGGCAAGCTTGATCTGCCTGGAGGTGGCCCACCAGACAGGGCTGCAGGACCAGCAGCACAGTTAACATCACCTCACAATAGAGAGTTGATCCAGCAAGTCAGCAACAGAGACAGGAGCAAAATCCAGGCATCCTGACTTGTTTTATTGCTTCCAACAGTGAAGGTCTGGAAACACTCTAAGGTGTCAGGCTGTGCTCTCCTCCTTGCCCTGCAGGAAGAACTGTAACAGTCACTGCACATCAGAGTAATTTTAGGTTAGATACATGAGAGGAACCCAAACCATTACAGAGCTTATCAACTGAACCGATGCTCAAAGGAAGTCAGCATTGCTGAAACCGAGCAGCAGCAGAGCAGAGAGGGAGCACTGAGCATGTATTACTCAATATCCAGCACCAGCACAGATAGTCCTGCATACAGAACTGGTGAACAGAGCAAACAGCCCACTCTGTCACCCCACACTATCTCTTCTCTCACATGAAGGGCAGAACCGGTAAAGACAGCAAAGAAATAGAACCTCCTGGAGCTCTACTCCCAACTCTAAACAAGAAGACAATGAATTCCAGAGCCTCTGCACTTGTTATCCCTTCCCTGTGACACACAGTTTCCCCAACAGGCAACACCCAGCTTGAACTGTTTCCATTATGCTGATTCAGTGCCAAGCTCTTGGCTCCTCTGATGCTTTGAGTAAACCACATTTCCAGCTTCAATAACCGAGAGTCACTCCCCACCACCACAGAGCAGTTAACCACACAGCGTTCTTGGTTACACCAGGCACAACTGAAGAAATGCCACTGCTGCCCATACAGAACAGTCTCCACCTACAGAGCCATGCTCAAACATGATGCTTCCCTCAGAGAGGTTCTGTGCAGTAAGAGAAAACACATTTCTACTGAGTGCTGAGCAGTGGATATGCAGAACATCCTGATGTAAGCAAGCTCCAGGAGCTAAGGAGAACTTTCCAGAGCAGGAAGTATAACAACAAGTAGTCACATGAAGACATTTAATGAAGGTGATGTGCAAGCTCAGACTGACAACCAGTTTGAGTAAGAAAAGCATTAGCATACAGTTACTTAACAGAATAAAGCCTGCAGCCATATCCTATCAAACCTGTAAGGCCATGCAGACACAGATGACGAGAGTCTGGCTACAAGGTCTCTGTCTTCCCACACTACTGAAAGCCCCCCCAAAAAATACAGCACCTACCCCACTCCCAAAAGAAGCAGGACCATTTCTGAAAGCTTCTGAACTTTGACTATGTGTGTACTGAGACTCATGCTTGGAACAGCTTGATGCTTAAAGCAGATGACACCACAGAATGTGGCTTGTCACCATCTGCACCATTCCCATCCCAGAGGACTACTCTGTTCACCAAGCTAGAAGTCTTTACAGCCTGAAAAGTGAGGGAAGATTTACGTGTGAACTTCATATTATAAAGTATCATCTCTGCATAGACTAAGCAATTGGCACAAACACATTTCACCCAGACAAACTCCCTTCACAAAAGCACTGCTCGGTCCTGATTACACTATAAATTCACTTTAGTTTTTCCAAAACTAAACGCCCTGGTTTGGATGTAGCAAACACAGCCAGCTGAACTCCTCCTCAGGAAGATAGAGCTCACTGGAAGGCAACAAACACAAAGTATAAAACATTTCTGCACAAAGACCAAGTCTGAGGAGCTGCAGCCCATCAGAAATCCAGAGAGGTAACACAGGCCATCATGCAAAGGTTTGACTAATCAGCACTTTCAGAATGAAGCAGGATCTTCAAGAATTAGGAGTTAGCAGAGCCCATCCCTGCAAAGTGGGTGTCCACAGCTGAATAACCACAAGACAATTTTAAATCAGTGAACCATTAAGCAAGTGGCCTTGTTTAAAGGCCCTAATGATCAGCTAGATTCTGGTACACAAATTACACAGCTTATTAGCTTTTTGCCAGGAAAGTACTTTCCCCCTCCACCCTCAATCGTGCAAGGAAAAACAGCAACAGGTTCCTTCAAGGCAAAGCAGTTTGCTTAGTCTCATAATTGCTTTGCCTTTTTACATATTGTAAAAAAATTACTCAACACATGACCCATTTTCATCAAGTCCAGGAGACAGACTGCTTGCTAGAATCCTTTAGGACAAACATTAAGGTCTAAGAACCCTCAGCCTTCATTCTCACACCTGCTTGCCACCATCAGGTGCCCAGCCAAAGCTTTTAGGCCCTGCAAGAAACAGGAAATACTTGGCTCTCCATTAGAATCTTAGGCATGGGACTTGGGCAGAGAGAAGCCTTCCACACCTGGGATTGGTTTCAAATGCCATCCTGGAGCCCTGCAAAGTATCCCAAGAGTCTCCTTCTGGACAATTAAGCTTCATTCATTCAAGGCCAGATTGGGTGGGGCCTCGAGTGACCTGGTCTAGTGTAAGGTGTCCCTGCCCGTGGCAGGGGGGTTGAAACAAGATGAGCTTTAAGGTCCCAAACCATTCTACGATTCTATGGTTAGAAGCAAGGCTAAAAATAAAGCAAAACTAAGAGGAGGACGCCTATATCAGCCTTAATACGAAGGACTGCTTGCTTATCTCTGAATTATCTCTGAGAGGAAACTTTATTTGAACAGATAAGAGTTTAACCAGAAAAAAAAGAAGTGACTATAAATCTTCCCAAACTATACTTATTATAGCACACTTAACTCTGAACTCCTCTTTTAGTCACGTGCAGGAACACAGGGAAATTACCAAAAAAGCCCATGCCAAATAAAGTCAGATTACATCAGTATGGGCAATAAATAAGTTTACAAATCAAGCTGCAAATTGTAGGTTTTGCTTCTTTCCCTAGTTTTACAGAGACAGTGGTTTTCAACCCACCATCCACTAGGGCGGTGCGAACCCAGAACCACCTGTAGATGGTGGGAAAAAAAAAAAACTAGCAAAGAAACACAGACTACTTTAACCATGTTCCCTTTCTCACGTAAGCCCATGTTCATAGGTCGCGAATGCCACCTTGTTCCTCTACGGGGAATACAGCCTTACAATCAGCCGCATCAGCTGTACCGCATCCCCGCAACGGCGCCGTTAAAATGATTCCGAATTATCCATGAAATAGTTAAAATGACGGCGTTCATAGCAATTAAGACGTTTAAAAAAAAAAAAAGAAAAAAAAAAAGAAAGAAAGGAAAAAAAAAGCGTTTAAGGAGGGAAAGAGGGGCAAAAAAGAGGGTGGTTTTCTTCGTCCGCATGAAAGATGAAGATAACCATGAACACACACAGCGCTTCTGCAGCGCCGCAGGCAGCTTTGCTCCGCACTCCTGCTCATCCGCCCGGACAGCGGCAAACACCCTCCAGACAGCGGCCAGCCCCGGGGCCACCCTAAAAGGCTCCGCAGCCGCAGCGAGCCCCGTGCCGCGCCTGCCGCTGGACATTACCCCGGGCACAGCCCCGCAGTTCGCGGTACAAGCCGGGCTCCTCCAGCCGCTTAATGGCGGCCACGGCCCCACGCCCCCCCCCGCTCCGGCTCACACCGCCCTCACCTGAGACTCCGCCATGGCGCAGGACCCCCACGAACAGCAGGAGCAGCGCGGGGCGAAGCGAGACCCACATGGTGCTGCAGAGGGAACGGGGTACGGGGGCTGAGGCCGGGGAAGGGCCCGNGGCCTCGGAGCGGCTGCGAGCTCCTCAAAAGGCACGGTGGGGCTTGGACCGGCAGTTTGGGACTTGGGGTTTAACTGTGGAGCGTGGAGAGACCCCACCTCCCAGCTTAAGTGCACAGGCAAAAAAATTCCTCACCCAACCGTGCCGTCAGGAAAACAATTTGGGGGCATTAGTTTGTACCATTGCTGCACCCACAGCGTCAGTGACAAGGCTACAGAGGGATTGTTTACAAAGGCATGTAGTGACAGCATAAGATAAATGGCTTCAAACTGACAGAGATGAGGTTTGGATTGGATATTTGAAGAAGTTCTTCCCTGTGAAGGTGGGGAGGCCCTGGCACAGGGAAGCTGTGGCTGCCTCATCCCTGGAAACATCCAAGGGCTGGCTGGCTGGGGCTTGGAGCAAGCTGGGATAGCGGAAGGTGTCTCTGCCCGTGGCAGGGGGTTGGAAAGAGACGATCTCTAAGATTCACCAGGGAGAAAGCTGGCATTGTACCCAGCTGTCAGCGATAAGAAAGATGGGCACAAACCGACTGGCACAAATGGCATTTATTCTCCAGTCTCTGGGCTCGGAGGCCGGATACTTGCTCTGATTTGGCTTTTTGGGACACTGCACTCTGGGTTTTCCCTGCTCAGATCGGGGCTGGAGTGGAGCACCCGGGCACTGCTGCTGCCTTCATCTGGGCTCTGAGCAACTGCTGCACAGCAAAAGCTGCCCAGGCCGTGGCAGTAACAGAATCGCTTAGGTTGGAAAACACCCCTGAGAACATCAAGTTCAACCTGTGACTGAACACCTCCGTGTCAAGCAGACCACGGCACTGAGCGCCAAGTCCAGCTCTTCCTTAAACACGCGCAGGGGCGGTGACTCCAGCGCCTCCCTGCCCACCCTCGCTGGGAACGGAGCCTCCCCGGTGTCCACCCGTTCCTCCCGGCCGGCAGGGGGCGCCCGCGCCNGGCCACGGGGCACGGCACGGGCTGCACCGCCTGCGCGGGGGTGCGGTGATGCGGCCTCCCCGCCCGCAGCCCCCGAGCCGGGGTGACGGTCGCGGGTGTGGGGTGCGCACCCTCCACAGGGCGGGGATGCGCCGTGAGCCGGAGGTGGCTGTAGCGGTGGGGCAGGGTGATTAACGCGGTGTTAATTGGTGCCGGCAGCTCGCGGACCAGTTCTGTAACGCCATCGGAGTGCTGCAGCAGTGCGGCCCCCCGGCCTCCTTCAGCAACATCCAGACGGCCATAAACAAGGATCAGCCCGTGAACCCCACGGAAGGTGAGCCCGGCTTCCTGCGTCTCCTACACGCGAGCGTGCTTCGGTCTAGTGCGCTCGGGAATGCAAAATCCGGCCTCGGCAAATAATTCCCGCCGTAGCTGGGGGAGTGATGGAGGTTAAGTCGTGAATGGATGTCGGCTGCACTTTCTGCATAACATTGTGACAGGAGAGTTGTGCTTGTTTATAATAATTCCCTGAGTGATTGCCTGAGTTGTGCTGTGTTCTGTGCAGAGTATGCCCAGCTCTTCGCAGCTCTGATCGCTCGCACTGCCAAGGATATCGATGTTCTCATAGATTCCCTGCCCAGTGAAGAATCCACGGCAGCTTTGCAGGTAGGAGTTTTCCTAATTCCAGTATCAGAACACTCCTGAGGGCAAACTTGCTCTTTTTTTTAAAACACATTTTTTCACCTCTAAGCTATGTTGTCATTGAAAAATTATTTTAGTACAAAGCTGAATTTTTCATGAGGGGTGCCTGTGAGTACTTTGTAGGCTTAGTGGAAATACTGAACTTGCATCTAGTTCTAAATAAGATTATAAACATAGACAATATTTTAGATTTAATTTTCTGTTAAAATGTTAAAAAAAAGTAGTTTTATCACACCACCACTATACTGGAAAGTGCTCACCCTTTTTCTCAGATTTTAACAGAACAGATGGAACAGGGTTTTTTTGCATTATTTTATTAATTTTTTTACCCCTTGGGTAATATTTCATATTTTCTCACGTTTCATTTTGTAGCCACAAAACCAGCACTGCAGAAGTCTTTTGTTCTTTCACATTGTTTCTGGTTTAAGAGTTTGCAGGGTGTCCTTTAAGGGTGTCCTTTACATTCTTCGTCTCTGTCACAAAATAATTCCATCACTTTTCAATAACAAGGAGTCTTCCTTTGAACCAGTCAAACTTGGTTTTTATTTGGTTGGGGGTTTTTTTCTGTTATTTCACAGATTTTACCTATTTAAACATTTTCTTTTTCTTTTTGACTCTTAACATCTGGATTTACATCAAGTATTTTCTTTTTGGAATGCATAAAGCATTCAGAGTGCTGTTTCCCTGACAAACCTGATGTTCACCTTTAAGATCACCTGAAAGTTTTAAGTTTGCATTGATACTCCGTAACCATTCAAAAGTGTTTTACAGAAGATTAACACCCAAGGGGCCAAAGAGACACGTTTGGTTTTAAATAGAGGAGGTTAAATTTGGGAACTTTGCTACTCACAGTAATTGCTGAACATCCTAATTGGGCTCATTAACACTAGCATAATTTCCTGTAAGTGCATTTTTAATAGCTGAAGATAGAATGCCTGCTGCAGACAAATTCCAGTTTCTTTTATGACTGAGTAGGGTCTGATCAAAGCGGCAGCTGGTATGGGCAAAGCAGGGTGCTCCAGAAGGAGGAGCTGGTTATCCAGCAGGGACATGCTTTCCTTAGAGGTGATACTTCAAGAGTTTCTTGCTGTTTTCATGAAGAACTTAATGTCACAGAAATCTCTGATATTTTCTGTCTGGTGAGGTTTAAAGATAAATTAGCTTGGATTCCAGTTTTGATTTTTATTTTCTGTTGCTTAATTTAGTACAGTATTAAATATTCTGATAGTCTTCAAAGAAATGGTGTTGAAGATGCTTGAAACACTCTCAAATATGCACAAATATAGGTTTTGTTGAGAAGTGGTAGATAATACTTAGTTAATAGAAATGTACTTAGGCTGATTTGCTTTTTTTATACTAAAGTTGTCTTGCTGTATATTTCAGATCTGAAAAGGGAGCTGCTACACAAATGCTCAACACAATTTACCTGCCCCTTTTGAGTTCCCTTTTGGTGAAGCTGACAGTACAAATTCTGCTCTAATCTGGGAATTAGTTGCAGTCAGCTATTAAACAAGAGAACCTTTCTCCTTTTAGGGAGCACCAGCTGTTCCCTCAGCATCCTTGAGCAGTAAAGTCACTTTAGGGTTTTGTGGAAGAGCCTTGCTTTTCCCTGTTGCCTAATGTCAAAAGAGGAAACTCTTGCAACAGTGTTAAAAATAGTAAAACGAAAAGCAGCCCTTTATTGGAAGCTTCCAGGTGTCCCAATGGTCATGGGCACACCCAGCATCAGATTTCTATGATTTTATGAGTTTAACAAATTAGCATATCTAATAAATATTGTCCAATTAGAAGAGTAGTTGGTATGGTGATTTTCTCTGAGTTTTACCCCATTGGAGTTGTTCCAGGGGCCTCTTTGCTCCATTTCTTGTGTGTTCTCAGATTCTGGTTGGAAAACAAAACGTCCTGGTCCGGCTTCTTTTAAGAATGAGACTAAACAGAATTCCAAGTATGCATTAGAAGAGTTAAGCTTATTTTAAAGGGAAACGGTAGGAAAAATACTAGGACTATGTGATGGTAGCATCCAGAGGTAGGAATGCATGAAAAATACATAAAAAGCCAAAAATCTTTGGGCATCATGCGGGTTTTGCTTTGAAGGCTGCGAGCCTGTACCGGCTGGAGGAGGAGAACCACGAGGCGGCGGCGCGGCTGGAGGAGGTGGTGTACCGCGGGGATATGCTGCTCGAGAAGATCCAGAGCGCCCTGGCCGACATCGCCCAGTCGCAGCTGAAGACGCGGAGCGGCACCCACAGCCAGCCCCTGCCCGACTCGTAGCGCCAGGGGGCAGCGCGGCCCTGCCCGAGAGCCTCGGGAACGCCTCTGGATACACCGGGAATGGATGGGCTGGCCCGGCCCTACCGCGGGGCTGCCCCGCGCTCTGCTCGCGTCAGAAGCGGCGGCTCGGCTGCGGGTTTTGTGTGAGAAACGCTTCTACAGGGGCTCTGTTCCGGATCTGCGTGGATTGATGTGTGTTTCCTTGACTTTAAACGAGCTTTCTGATCACAAATATGACTTCAATCGAATTTGTTACGTATTAGAAGTGTTTGTATAAGTTAATCCCACTGCGGTCATGGTATGCTTTATTGTAAGCCTCAGACACATGTGAGTTGGCTAGAGATCCCTGGAGACAGTGCTGTGAGGGCAGTGATGGTCATCTGTTTTAATTAACAGCACTGGTAATCTTGATTGGCTGGCTTACCACCCTTTACAGAGCATATGAAAGGATAAGTAAACTCTGTTGTTTACAGAGTGATTGTTCTTGTCATTGGCATTGCATTTACAAGGAAATAAACCCTGCAGGTGTCTGATCTGAACATTTATTATTGTTTGTAATTCACAAATGAGCCTCTGAGTTCATTGTTGCCACTGACACACTTGCTCTTACTTGCTGCTGCTATTTCTCTGCTTTTGCTGATACTCTGTATTCTCTTGGCAGCTGGTGAGTGCCTCTAAAGCAGGCAGTGATGAGCAGGCACTGGATGACTAGATAAAAATCAGCAGTGAGAAAACTGAAAATAGCTTATTACATAAAGTTGCTCTTCAGTGTAAGCAGTGGCTGCCATATGAATGCTGTGATCATAAGCAGCAAGATTCCCATTGTCCCCAAGGCGCTCTACAGAGGTGTTTTTATCTTCACACACTTGATCACAGAATGAATTTTTGCTGTTTGTTGTAGGACTACAGAAATACTAGTATCACTTTTGATATTTAAAATAAAACCCCAACACCAAACCAGCAGCTAATGTAGGGTTCAAAGCATGAACTTGGGGTTAAACTTGGTAATTTTCTGTTGTTTTGAGTTACCAGTCTCATTATTGTGGGATGCTGTTTGTTGCTGTATAACATCTGCTCATTTCCCAATCAAAACCACCTGTTTCTATATATTGAATACATTGTCATTGACTTGAAAGGTACACATGCTGCTCATGCACCCAGACAAATCATAGCAATTCAAAAATGCCTTCAGCCTGCTGATCCTTAAGGAATTAGATACAGCCTCTCACTTAACTGCCCCAGCAAAAGAACAAGTGTAGCACTTTGAGGATTAAAAAAGACAAAGGTCTAACAAATACTAAAACTGGAAATACTTAATGAGACTGGTATTCCATTGCTTAATAATATTTTATGAAATGTACATATCTGTAGTCATAAATTTAGTCTGCTGTTGTGAAACTCTTGTACTATCAGATTCTGGAGAAGGAAAAAAGATTGGAGGGTGAACAGGCTGTAGTACAGCCCCAGGCTTATGGCAGTTTATCAAGCCACACGTCCTTTATTTATTTTGCCCATGTCCTGGGGAGGCTTCAGAGGCCAGATTTTCATTTAAAGTCAGTCCTGGGGACTGCTTTTTGGTTTTTCCTGGAAAAACTACATCCAGTGCATCTCAAGATAGTTGGGACTAGGGTGGGGTGAGCTTTTGTTATATGCTTGCTTTTCGAGTTAGTGGACTTTGAAAGGGGGAAAAGTTTGGGCTCTGTAGAATTTTTTTCACGATGCCTTAAATTGAGATTTGTATTTGCTGGAAAAGGTATTTGATCTTCATAGTAGATTCCCTATTACAGCTTAACATGTGCATCACCTCACACTTGTTAACTTGGGAACTGTGGGAGACAGTGTACATCTTCAGGAACCACAGTTCTTTTCATTTCATAGCCTTCTATTTTCCTATACTTGAAAACTGCTCTATTTCTGCAGCCTGGTGCTGTCTAACTGTGGAAGCTCTTTCTTCTAGTTGCTGTTTAAGCATCAAACAGGTATTCACACTTGGAAGTAAACTTTAACCAGAGGTATAAATAAGTTCCCTTGTATGTTCAGTGTTTCAACACTTCAGCTGTTGTAGATTTTCACCTGCTCTTTTGCAGTCTGCAGCTTGGCCAGCAAAGTGTGTATCTTCTGATGGGTCTGACAACAAAGGAGGGAAAACATTGATTTGCTGCAGCTGTTGAATGGATAAAGCATTAGATGGGGGCCTGAAGATGTGGATTCCTTTGCCCTTTATCATGTGCTGATAATGCAGCTGCTGCTACTGGGGTTTGAACATCTCTCTTCAGAACACAATGTGTGATGGTAATGATCTCCTTGTACTCAGGCAAGAATTGTAGGGGATGCAGGATTACAGGGTCTGGGTCACTTATAATAATCCTACTTTCAATGCATTAGAAAAAGTGAGGGAGTCACAGAATCATAGAATAGGATGGGATCTTAAAGCTTGTCTCATTCCACTCCCCTGCCATGAGCAGGGACCCCTTCCACTATCCCAGCTTGCTCAGAGCCCCATCCAGCCTGGCCTTGGACACTGCCAGGGATGGAGCAGCCACAGCTTCTCTGGGCAACCTGTGCCAGGGCCTCACCACCCTCACAGGGAACAATTTCTTCCTAATATCTAATATAACCCTTCTCTGTCAGTGGGAAGCCATTGCCCCTTGTCCTGTCACTCCAGGCCCTTGTCAAGAGTCTCTCTCCATCTTTCCTGGGGGCTCCCTTCAGGCACTGCAAGGCCACAATGAGGTCACCCCAAAGCCTTCTCCTCTCCAGGCTGAACAATCCCAATTCCCTCAGCCTTTCCTCCCAGCAGAGCTGCTCCATCCCTCTGATGCCCTTGGTGTCCCTGCTCTGGCCTGGCTCCAGCAGCTCCCTGTCCTTGCTGTGCTGGGCCCAGCGCTGGATGCAGCCCTGCAGGGGGGTCTCAGCAGAGGGGGCAGAGGGGCAGAATCCCCCCCTCCCCTGCTGCCCTGGGGCTCTGGGGGCAGCCCAGCACATGGGGGTTCTGGGTCCCAGCGCACAAGGCTGGGGCAGGGCCAGCTCTCACCCACAGCACCCCTAAGTGCTTCTGCCAGGTCTGCTCCCTCTGCTCATCCCCGGCCTGTGGACATTGTGTCTTCCCTGAGAAGCCTTGACTGCTTCCCAAATGTTAATACCGGAGAGAGGGAGGTGGGGCGGGGAGAGACTAAGAAGACACAGCCGCTGGTAACAAACGTATCGGATTACCTGCGAGAGAGTTGAGAAAGGAAACTTGGGTTGAGACAAGAGAGTAGTTGGAGGTAGAGCACATGGGAAGAAAACAGAATTGTTGAGCAATAGTTCTGCATATTATGTTGGACAAGGAGTACTGCCTGGTGAACAAATTGTGCTTTGAAGAAAGATAGTACAGAGCATAATGGAAAATTCCATTGAAAAACAATCTCAGCCACTTCAAATGAGCAGGAGCATCTCACGCTGGGAATCCATACAGCCCACTGGCAAAGATGTTGGAATCAATTTAGTAAATGTAAGCGACTGATCAAAGCCTAGTCTTCTTTACTATAAACAACCATGCTTGGAGGAAAGGAACACCTCACAGCAGCTGTTCTCTTTTTCAGAGACAAGAATACAGGGAAATTCATACACTTGTTTTTAAAGGTACTGGGAAAAGTGCATTAACATTATTTTAGCTGAATGTCTGTATAGAGTTAATCTTGGCTTCTGTTGCAGCTGATCTTGGAAGATCTGTGAGCTTCTGCTATGTGTCATGGGGAAAGTGTCTTGGCCATCCCCACAGACTTGATACCAAAAGATTTTGGGAGTTTTCAACAATACAGGCCAGAGACTGGCAGGCTGGAGAGCAGCTCTCTTCAGATGGAGCTCGGGCCTTGGCACACAGCAGGCTGAGCATGAGCCAGCAGCTGGCCCTGGCAATATAACCAGCAGCATCCTGGGCTGTGTTAGTGGGAGCACAGCCAGGAGATGAAGGGAAGTGATCACTTCCCTGTGTTCAGCACGTGTTGGAGTGCACCTGGAACACTCCCAACAGCTGTGGGCCCCCAGGCTCAGCATGGGCTGGAGCACATCTCCTGTGGGGAGAGGCTGAGGGAGCTAGGCTGGGAACAGGAATGGCTTTGGGACACCTAACAGCAGCCTGCCCATGGGATGGCTTTGGAGACTACTAACAGCAGCCTGCCCACAGCTATGGAGACTTATGAAAAGACAGGGCCAGGCTGTTCACAGTGGTGCTTGGCAGAAGAATGATGATGGTGGACAGAGATTGGAACAACAGAGGTTCAGACTGGTCACAAGGAAAAGCTTTTTCAACATCAGGATGAGTAAATTTTGCAACATGGTCCCCAGAGAAGCTGAAAATCCTGGGAGGTTTTTCAAGATTTGGCCACTTAATGCTCTGGCCAACCTCATCTGACCTCACAGCTGACTGACCTCTGCTCAGGAGGTGGCATTAGACTCCTCCTGAGGTCCCTCCTCATGATCCTATGGATAAAAGACACGCGCACAGCTTCCAAAAGAGCCAACAAAGTGTTGAGGAACGTTGTGTCCCCGTTATAGAAAGGCAGATCTGGAGGGCAGAAAACTTGAGGTGTCTCATATCAGCCTCATTCCTATTGATGAGACTTTGTGATGTGCTGGGAGGCCACTGAGTTGACCTTATGTGTGGTGTGAAATTCCATGCTGTAGCGACCCAAGTTTCCAACAGGTGCCCTTGGAGAGTGTGATATGCAAAATCCACATCCTACACTTAGAGAAAATTGATCTGTCAGATGATGCTGACTCACTGTTAGACAAAGGCAGACTCCTCTACAGGAAGAAATTGTATTTGTGTTTTACATAGCTTGTTAATATAGTCTTACATAAGAAATAGCAAAACCCCAATTTTCAGGTATCAAACATGAGGCTAGAGAAAAAGCTTTGTTCTAGCTTTTTCTTTAAGATCTATGGAAGAAAACTTGAATTACTTTTATTGACTTAAAAACAAATTATTGACTGACTGACAGTAACTTTACCTGTAACCCATGTTCCAGCAACAAAGAGCACAGAAAACAAAGTTTGCCAGCTTTTTTTCACATTTCAGGTATGTCAGACACTGCTTTAGGTGCGTTCAGTGGCATCCACAGTGGAAATGATCCTCAGGAGGTTTCTTTCTGTTTCAATGTTTTTAGTGTAACGTGCTTTGAAGGAGTGCAGCTTGACAACATGCTGTTTGTGTACACTTAGATGCAGGCTTTATGTTTATTTTTGTTTCTTGGAAAGCCTTGTAGGCTTATTCACTGTAGCTAGACCAGGAATTTTATATTCTTGCTGCTGCTGCACTCAACCAGTATGGACAAGTAGCTGAACACATTCACCTTGTGCTCTGAGCACAAAGGATTGTCTCTTTTACAGCTCTTTACACCAGAACCATGTTTCTTCTGAATTTCTGTTTGTGCCTAACACTCAAAAAGCATAACACAACAGTGCAAACAGTTTTCCACTGACCATTTTAACTTGTTATTTGCTTACTGTAAGTATTACTTGAGTCCTGGGTTTAGCCTCTTACATGCTTCACTGAAGGCCTAAATGAATTGATTTTGTGAAGTGAAATTTTGTAGCTGAGTATGGCTTGTGTAATTTGGCTCTGAGACATCCTTCCTCCACCCTGCCCACTTAAAAAGAGAAGATTGGAATAAAAGCCCTCTTTCAGGAAAAAAATGTACTCCATTCTGTGGCTGTGTGGGAAAGCAATTAAATGCACATTAACTTTCCACAAGTGCTAGAGAAAAATCCCAATTGTTTTCTCAAGCCATGATCCAAGAGAGAAAAGCCACATTCATTAAAAGAAAGCACACCACCTTTGATGCTAAGAGCTCAAAAATAAGAGGACTCTTACACTTAAGATTGTGGAGGTGGGGCTTCTGCAGGAGTTCCTCTGGTACTTTCTCCAGGTATTGCAGAATGATGAATAGGAAAAAGTAACAGTTTTATGTGCTTGGTGCCTTCCACTGGAAAAAACAGGAAGGCAGATTTTATTTCAGCATTGAAGAAGGTGGGTGTAGAAGGAAAAAATGTCAGGCCAGTCAGGATACAATTGTTCCCAACCTACCAATCTTGCTGAAAAGAAAAAAAATCTGGTTCCCTCTCTCTGTTTTCTTTCCAGAGGTATCAGTGTGGGTTATCTTAACAGTCAGCCTGCCATTTTATTTTGAATGCTCGTGTCAGCAAACAACATAAGCAAGGATTAATTCTGATTCTGTTCAGATAAACTTCTCTGCATGTGCCAGTGAGCACCCTGGGTGTTTACTGGACTTGGGGTTGAAGGCACAGCTTTGGCAATGGAAGTTTTCTCTTGGTGGTGTTTTAAAAACAGCAATAGGCTGCTGCCAGGAAGCTTTCCCTGAGAGGCAGTGCAGTGAGAGTGAAGTAATTTGTCCAACTTCTGCTACAGAAAAGCAACCAGAATTGTCCAGCTGTTGTCAAATGGTGATTGATGGAGTGGAAGCAGATCCTGTATTTCACTGGTACCAGGTACGTGTGTGTAAAGCTAAGGAGGCATCCTGACTGTCCTCGGCACCATAAAGTGTGGCATGTGCCTCTCTGTGCAGCTCCTGTGTGATTTACAGAGGCACAGGGTAAAATGGTGGAAGGGAAACACTGCAGAGATGAAGAAAAACATCTTGGATTAATTCAAGGGCAGTGAGTGAGTGTCTAACACCCACCTCACAGCAGATCTCCTGGTGTCCCTCCTCCTCACTCCCTGCAGCGTCACTCAGGACTAGGGCTGCAGCATGGACATGCATTCATCCTCAGCAATGGAGAAGCCAAGTCACACCTAAATTGGATTACTAAAGGATGCATTATGTCGTTCTTCTCCAAAAGGCACTGAGTTTGAACATAAAATGATGGAACTGGTTCAAATTACATGGTTTTAATTCATAGTGTGGGAGCCAGCTATGGAAAGGTGCCTACAGTGGATTTGGGTGGAGAGTTCCAGCTTGCTTCAGGCCCAAGAGCCCAAACCTGAGTGCTTTAGCAAAAGAGAGCTGACATTCCCAGGCACTCTGCAAGTCCTGAGGATTTCAGTGTGCCAGACAGATCCACAGGGAGCACAGGGTGGGATCTGCCCTTGCTGATGTTGGTCAACAGCAAGAGAAATCCTTCCTTTGGTTCCAACAGTCTGGCTTGTGTGCTGAGAGGGAGTGAAATCCTCCAGTGAGGCAGAAAGAGCAGCTCTGACTTGTTCTGGTGTGTTCAAGCATGCAAAGAGCAATTCTGCTCTGGCATTTGTATTTTTCAGCAGAGAACAATTGTGTTTGGCTGCTTCTGCAGATATTTTGAAGCAGCTTCAGGTGAATGAGTAGAGATCCACTTGCACCTGTGTGGTTCCTTCCACCTGGTCCTTAAATTGACAATTAAAAGTAATTGAGTAATAAATCCCCGCCAACCTCTCTAACAGGAGAAGGAATTCAGGACATGAGGCATGATAAAAGGCAATGTTTTTAATCTCAGGTGTAGCTGGGTAGTGAGGGATCAATTTTCTTTTCACAAAAGTTTTGTCATAAGCTTGTATGATTTAATGAAATGGCTCAGCATCTGTAGATGCCAGTGATCCTGAACTGTGTGACTTGTTCTTTATGACTAGGTCATATTTAATTATCTGTTGTGTAACACTGGATATTAACCTCATCTAAAGGCCTGACTTTGATGGGCTGTGGAATACACAGTAAATTGTAGGCTGAAATGCAAAACAACATTCAGGGAAAATCTATCAGGAAGAATCCTATGGAGCAGAGTCAGAAATTAATCTGATCATTAGAGTAATGAAGTGATAATATTTACCACAATAAGTAAGATTGTGCTTATATCCTGCACAGCTCTTTACGATTGGTGGCTGCCAAAATAAAGCTGCAATAATGTAACTTCTGAAATAACAAAGTTAAAGTGCAAACGAGTTGTTGTTCCCCTCATAAAGGGAACTTGTGGTTCCTCTCTGTCCGTCTCATCTGACATCCAAACAGCGGAATTTTGGCAGTTAACCGTACATTTTCCAGACTCACCTGTGCTCACACCAAGTGTGTTGTGACTTATAACCTTTCAAAAAGACATTGGCCCCAGCTTTAGTGACAGGGATTGTTGAAATTCTTTGTTACCTTTTCATGTAATAGAACTGGATTATTTCTTAGCTTATCCAGGCACTTCATCTAAAAAGTTTCCTACTCCTTCAGGAAATGGGCACCTTAACTGTGCCCTTGATCACCTGTGCTCACTTCCTGTGGTTTTCCAGTATTGGTGGCTCCTGGGCCGTGGTGGTGTGGTTTCCATGTTTCGGTTGTGTCATTGGATTCTTTGAAACTAAACACCACCTGGTGCTATGCAGTTGGTCTTGCCCACTCTGGCAGCCCCTTCCACTTTCATCCTGTGTTTAGCCCTTGTTACGTTAATTCTGACCAGCATACGCACAAAACCCGATCTCTGGTGTTGGCAGAGATTTATTACTCTCCCCCACTGAAGTCAAAGGGGATGGGATTTCCCAGAAATGGGACTGCAGGATTGCACTGGAATGCTTGTGAGGAGACACTGCACTGCACAATTTTTTTTTCCTTATTTTTTTTCCTTATGATTCACAATGCTGACGTACTCAGGAACTCTTGACCAGACACAATAGAGGCAGCTGCTACACTTGCCAGAAATGCATTGTTCTGATGTTTTAACCCTCCTTAACCTTGTGCTGAGGACAGAAGTGTGCCAAAATTGGTTACAAGGAGGCACTGTTCTTTGGGATCACCTGGATGGATTCCTTTCTTTCAAAATCTTCAGCTCAGTCCTTTGAGAGCACATCTTCAAGTCAGTCCCTTAGTCTAGAAGGACACAGTTTTAGAGAACAAAGAGTCTCTGTTTAAACTGTTTGTGGTCATGTTTGCTCACAGTTTTCAAGGGATACCCACACACCACTCTGTCAAACACTAGATTCCATGCCAGGCTTTTCTCTCAAAAATGTTTCACCTCACCTGGAATCACTGACATTGTCACTCATGCAGACAGATGGATTGAGAATGCATGAATGTGGTTCATATTCTAGTGTGAGTCAATATATCCAAGGCGAGGGGGGAGTCACAGCCTCCAGTCTTTGCACAGAGACACAAAGTGGAAAAGGGATGCAAAGACTCACCATTCCAGAACAGTCTGTAACCGCAGGTTGAATAGCTTCACGTGCTGAGCATGGAGATGAATAAAATCCCATTTGAGAGACTTCAGGGAGTTCTCAGATTCACTCCATGGGCACAGCTTTCAGAGGGATACAATTCATGCCTCTCTTAGGGGTAGGCTGGTTTGACCTACATAGTCCTGGAACAGACACTTGAGACAGGAAGCTCCTAGAACAGCTAGATTTGGTGGCTAATTAAACTGAATAAACAACGAAGAGTTATTAGAAAACAGAAGGTGAACATTGTGCATGAGGTTTTATTATTACAATAATAAGTTGCACCGATATCCCATCTGGAGGGACAGGTGTTACTCTTTGTCCATGTAAACCCAGCATTTTGCCTTGGAGCAGTGAGAAAGGATTTCCTTTGTGTCCCTTGTTGCAGCAGCTTTAAGCAGATCTATCCAAAGAACAACAGAACTGCTCCATTTCATGCTTGCCACAAGATGAGGTGGCATCAGCTGGGGACAAAGTTGGCCTTTGTTACATGGGAGGGTGGCAAATATGTGTGTGAGGGGCAAGGATGGGACAAGTTACTCAAAAGACATATCAGTCAGGTTCCCCAGTGCAGACAGGATCTGTGTGTCCACCACATTCCAGCTGTGCCTGCAGTCTGACAGGATAAAAGGACCAGGGAAGGATGGGGGCCTGCTGTAACTCAACAGCAGCTTAAAGGGGAGGTGTGTTCCTTTGTCACCAGGGCCAGATGCACAACGATGACCAAGGCCCCAGCGTCCTCTGGACATGAGACTAAAATAAGAAAGCTGTAATTATAGAGTTTCCTTTCTGGGGCTGATTTTTTTCCTCCATGTAGCCATGAGGTGCCACCAGCTCACAGGCAGCACAATAATGCTCCAAAACCCAGGAAACCATTTAATCAGGTTTTTAAAACTTGCATGCCTTCATATTGCAAAAGATGGAGATATACAATAAATAAACTTTGTGAAATGGGTATAAATTAGGGGGAAATAGCCTGCGTGCCTGAAAGGCTGAGAGAGCCAGAATATATCAACCATGTGCTTTAATTACTCTTTTATTAATGCCTCTGTCGCTGCTACAGCTTTCAGAAAACTACCTTTTGTAACTGTCTCTATTTGGAGGTAGAAAAAGCAGTCTAGGGTGACTCACAGGTGTCTGGAAAGGCCAGAATACTTTTCTCCTTGCATGTTTCATCACAGTATTTTCAAGAAATTACTGTAGAGTGATGTCACCCAAGGAACATGTCATCCCACAAGAGCTGCCCACAAGTTTGCCTTTATAAAGAAGGTTTAAAAAAGTCAGTGTTAATGGTTAAGCTGACCAGACGTTTCTCACTGATCACAACATTTTGACGTGTTTTTGGAGAGGCCGTGGGACAGGGGTTTTGCAGACATACCTCGTTCCCAAGTCTGCTGTGTTTACTTATCACATATGTTTGGAGATACCTACTTTGGCATATCAATGTTAAAAACAGCTTCAGGTGCTGAGCAGGGAGAAGAATAATCCCATTTGAGAGACTTCAGGGAGTTCTCAGACTCACTCCACAGGCACAGCATTCAGAGGGATACAGTTCATGCCTCTCTTAGGGGTAGGCTGGCTTGACCTACATACTCCTGGAACAGACTTTAACCAGGAAACCCCCAGACACAGCTAGCCAGATTTGGTGGCTAATTAAAATAAATATAGGACAGATAATAGAAAGCAAAAGGTGAACATTGTGCACAATGTTTTGTTATTGAATACTGAGGTCACCATATCAGACTTTAACAACCTCTCCCCCCTGGTCACGTGCCACCTGAGAACCAGAACCATGAATCTGTATGGAGGAATCTTTGGTACCTCTGCTTCTGGTCAGTGAATTATGTGCTTGTCCCACATTCCCTGGGGCCAGACTGTATTTCCAGACTCATGAGAAATACAGATGATTATTCTAAACTGAGGTATGTCAGTACAGCAAAATTATTCCACGTATCAGAGGATGGGAGATAGAAAGAGGGAGGAGAGTAATTCACTAATAAATGATAAACATAACGTACTGCAGGCATCACACAATTGTTAACTTGCTATTTCTGCATCTGGTCTCCTTGACCCATCACCCCTTCTACCTTTACACTGAGTGGAAGCTAAGGCAGCTGGATTCATCAGTTTGATCATCCTATGGATGCTCCCCCTCAACCCAGCATTTCCTACATCCACTCTGCAAAGCTTTTCACATCCTGTTTTTGCCTGGCAGGTGCTCTGTGTATGCCAAACTCCTGTGGCACCTCACTCCAGTCACTTTCCTGTACTCCCTCAAAGACCCTTTGCCCTCAAGGACCTGGCACAACTGTCCTCCCAAAAGCCATCAGCCTTGCAGCTGGCTCTGCTGGCCAAAACCCCTTCATGCTGCTGTGGAAGCTTCCCCCAGAAAAACTGAGCTGCTGTCTGAGGAGAGAGAAGCTCTAATCAAGAACAGAGAAGATCAGAAACTTCTTAGCCATGGGCTTTATCATGCCTGTTTTCAAGGTCTGGAGAAGAGAATTCTTTGCCAAAGGGAAAAAGGGAGAGGAGAGGAGAGGAATAATTTTTGTCTTCACTTGTTTCCTCCCACCCTTCCTAATTTTTTTTCTCCCTTAGAAATACTTTTATTTGTGATGGTTGAGGTTTCTGTTGATGCCTTGCATCACTGTGAGCTTATAGTTCCCTCCCAGCCAGGATGGATACTGTGTGTGCAGTGGGCTATGGAGTCACAGTGATTTAAAACAGCTCTAAAATATGAAAGCAGTGTTCCCTTTGGGAAGCTCTGTCCCCTGTCCCCTCTGTGATTTTAGGCACAGTATTTCCAAGGTGGCACTGCAGGTCTCCTTAACGGCAGACAAGTATTTTGCTGAACTTTTTAAAGTGCCTCTGGCTTTTTCACTATATAAAAATAAACATGTCCTGACCTCTTTTGAACCCATTTCTTAGGAACATGATCTCCACTGATGTTGGAGGTTTCCAAAACCTTTCAGGAAGCATTTTAAGTACAGTGCATTAGACTTGGCCTTCTTTCTGAGCCTGATTCAGCACTTACGTGTGCACAGCCTGGCCTGTTGGTACAATACCATTCACTCCAAGCTGTGCACATCCTGAACTGCCTCTGCTGGGAAGCAATGGATCAGCTTCTCATCATGCTTCTTGTCTGCCTCCAGACTTACTGCAGAAATTAATGATCCAAGCAAGGGATTAAATCAATCCAATCCCAGCTATATAGGCTGGAGAATGCCAGTGTCAGCTGGAGCTGCTGTAGCCAGCTCTGTTTATTGGCCCATGCACGCTATGCAGTAAAACACCAGCTTGAACCCAAATGCCAAACCCTAGCATCCCCAAATGACAGGGAAAAGTGGATCCAAGCATGCCTTTAGTCCAGCCAGTTTTCCCTCAGCTTTCGCTGAACCCATTCATGGCTCTGCTGGAGCGGCAGAGTGAATGTTATAGAAACACAGATGGTTCCTGCCCCCTCAAAGGCAGCTGCTGTGTTCCTGTCACCACTGGCCCAAGGCTGGTGGCCATTTCTGTAATTCAGCATTTCTGTACCTGAACTTGGGCACTGGGCAAACCTGAATCCAGCTGTCAAGTGCTCTCTAGATTCCCAACTGACGCGTTGCTGCACACAGCATCAAATCAAGTCAAGTCAAGTATCAATCTTGTCAAGTATTACACACAATTATTCCTGGATCTGATCCATAAAGCAAAGGCAAGTCAGGGGTGGTAATTGAAGTAGTGCATGCAGTAAGGCTTTAGCTCCTAAGCATGTTTTCCAGCTTTACCCCTAAATATCCAAACACAATCCTGTATCTTGTGCATATAAATATGTGCACGGCCACCCCACACACGTACAGTGTTTGTCTCTAAACATAGACTTGCAGCTGCATTTAACATTTTCATTTTATATATGCAACTGAAAGATAGACTGAAAAAAGAAGCCAAGGAAATTATAATGATTAGAGATCATCTTACTGTCCTACCACTTGTGTTCCCCCCATGATGAGAAATTTCTCTAGGTTGTGCCACAAAATGAGGACCACTAATGACTGAGACCTCACTGTTTGTCAGTGCATCTCCCTCCCACCAGTCTCCCTCTTTTCTTGGATCCTCCTCTCCTTGTGTGTTTCCCCCCTTCCCACTCATCTTCTCACAGGATATGAGTAACCAGCACTGAAGTCAGTTACTCACTTCCTGCAGCAGGGAGCTCAGATCCCTGCAGTGCACACTGCGGGATCACGCCAACAGCGAATGTGTGCTCCGCAGTGGGAACAGGCTCTGAGAGAACCACCTTGCAAGGATTTGAGCATTTAATGGCTTGAATCTGCTGGGGAAAAAACCCTCTGAAATGCTGTTTCATGTAGTTATACAGAATGAACAGTCGTAATTTAAAAACTGTATACAGATGTGATAAATGTTCTTATATAAATGATGCTTCAAGGGAAAAAAAACCCATAAACTTGTATTTACTTTGAGAGTTTTTTAATCACTTCTTGGTTTTGTCAAGTGCTTGTTTTATTTTTTTTTTTTCAGTTCTATATTGCTTTGTCCAGGAAATTGTTCACCCACTTTCTAAAATGAATCTGAAGCTCAATGAGCACAATGTTTTGTATTTACAAAAATGTCTTATCAGAGCTAGAAGTATGATCAAACAATTGTTAGATCTGAATAGTTCCAGTCATCCATGGCTGGAGCTTGTTAGAAACCTTCTCAAGTGCTTGAATCTCTCTCTTCTGCTCTAAGAGTCCATGTAGAGTGAACTCTGCCCTTCATGCAGACTGACTGCATCTTTAGATATTTACTCACACTTCCTCTTGAGGAACAGACCTCTCAGAACCACAGCCTCACAAGCTCTTCTGAAATATGCTGTGGAGCTGATACCAAACAACAGCAAGTGCTTCCTCATGGTCCTGCTGCATCCCCAGGGAGCAGCCTGGCAATCTGGCTGATGATGATCAAGAGAGGAGTTGTTTGGAGAAAAAGCTGCCTCGTGCTTACACGTGCTTGTGGTGGGACTTCAAAAAACTCTTTTAACTCTAGGACTTTGATGACAAACTAGAGTTGGGCAAGACAGCTTCTCAAGAGGGTTTCCCTACATGGAAAACTCCTGTTTGGCTGAGCCTGCAGGTGATAAAACTCTGAAATCTGTGTAGTAGCACCTGTGACTGTGTTTTCAAAACTAATCTAGGCAGCACCATGAAGCAATGGTGGCTCAACAATTCTGGAAAATATCTACTCTTAATGTCACTGGGGGGAAGAAGCAGCACTACAAAAGCTGTTTCACAGAAGTACATGTGATTAACCGTGCACAGAAGACCTGTATCCATAAGAGTTGAAGCCAGAGGTAAACACCAATACCTGCAATTTTCAGAATAAGAGCACAGAAAAGAAACTGAATTTTTCTGAGAGTCTGAGTGGCTTAAAAGTGCAGTGTGGGGAAGTAACACGTATAGCACAAAAGATTTCTCTTTTATTCCTGGCTTCACAGAGAAGGTGAGATAATGATACAGCTGTCAGAAGCTCCAGGTGTTTGTCAGAGCTTTTGTGCTCTGAGAGGTTGTGCTCCTAGAGAAAATCCTCAGGATTCCTGCAAATCCAGCTGGAGTTAATTAAGCCTTCTGGAAAGAAAGTACAGAAAGGCCATGCCCACAGGTCACATCCGAGTTGCAGCAGAGATGCCAAGGAGCTGTCTGGGGGTTCACTGATATCTCAGAGCTGCTGCTCCCATCAGGAGTGATTTCTGTCGAAGGAGCAAAGTCTCCTTATGGAGCCTCCTATGCCAATGCTCCTTTTTCTGCTCTCTTCACTCGCTTAATGGTGCAGCTCAGAGTTCTTTGCCTTCAGGACAACATCTGCTTTTTGGGAGTGCTGTCAGGCTCCCAAAATCTCTGCCAGAGCTGGCTCTAACCTTTGGCTGCTCCTGCCCTAAGGAAGAACTGAGAAGCATTTGCAGTGCAGCGCAGGAGAAGGTTTTCACACCTTTTCCCTTCCCTTTGGGGATAAATCCCAGCCTCATGGAAGTCAAAGGCTAAATTGCCCTCCCCATCAGCCTCCCCAAGAATATCTTGCCAGGAACCTACAGTGATGACCACTGTTTTCCTTGAAGGCTCCTTAACCAATCTGTTTATCTTCCTTTTTTTAGAGATTAATCATACTAGTCCTTTTCCTGGTATAANCCTACCGAAAAACATTTTTTCTTTGCCTTAGCTTTTGCTCTGTTTCAAACCTTTGAAATAAAAACCTCTTCAGTATTATTCATAGCCAAAGCACTAAAGAATTTTTTTCCTTCATAACACACGCATTGATTTGTATCCTGAAATAGTTTTGAGATACCAGAGAAGGAAGCTGAAAAGGACAAAGCAGGGGCAGGAAGGAGGATTAAAAGGACCAGAGAGGGATGGAGCACTTTGAGGATCAAAAAATTCCTGAATTCTGTTAAATCTGTCTCTGCCTCAGGTTAATGATTTAAACAATAGGAATAGCAAAGAGACTGGCTAATCCAGGTTATGGTATACTATGGTTTACATTGGGGGCGGGGGGGGAAAGAGGCTATAACTGAGAATAAACAATGTAACAACTTGGGAAAACTTTTAGGATTAAAGATGTGTATAATAAAGATGTGATTCCCTAACTCCTTCAGGAAAACAGTATTTCTGACACTTCCCATAAATGTCTCATAAGAAAGCCAAAAAGTGTGATACTTCATTCTTATTATTTCTGAGCAAGAAAGCCTATGGGGGAAATGGATTTTTACCTCTGCTGTCAGAAAGCAGAGTGCCTTTGTGTGTGTGTGTTTATACAGCCACAAAGCCAATTTGTTTTTAAGCTTGAAGATCACCATTAAGCAAAGATCATGGCCACAATATTGAGTTATATTTAGGGACAAAAACACAACAAAGGAACAGGATAGTCTGTATTTTGTCAATGTCTGTGACATTTTTATTACCTATCTGTTATTGCAGTGTTATGGGAAAGTCACTGAAGCATACATTATTATTCACTACTCCATCTTCATTCCATATGCTCCAAACCAGTTAAATGTAAAGTTTCAGCCTAGCTGTGGAAAAGTCTGCACATGTCAGAAGTGATTTTCCATCCAGCCCTCCATTTGTCACTGTCCTGGAGATAAAGTGGGGTTGTGCCACCACTTGACCTCGTGTTTTTCCTCCTAGGAATCCTTGACTAAGAGCAGCCACGTGGGTAAAACCCAGCCAGGTTTTTAAACCCTTTCTCTGCTTACCAGTTATAAATTCATTTTCATTCTTTGTTTTTAAAGTCAAGCTGTCACAAGAGTTATTGATATTCCCTGAACAAGCATCCATTAGCCAATCATTTCCACCCAAACCTGAGTCTTCCCAAGCTGGTTCATTTGGTGCTCTGCATATTCCAACCTTGGATAGAATTATTTAACAATACTGCTATTATCGAGGCAGCTCTATTAAAGTCAGGGCAGCATCATCAGAAAGGTAAATATAACTTTGTGTAGGTTTTGTAGGACTGTGGGAACTCCATCAGCAGATGGAATTCCCCTGTGCAGCCATGCTTGCCCCCTTGGCCAGTTATTTCCTGATGAAGCTGCCTGGGTCTTGTCATTAAACAGCTTCTTTCTTCAAGTGAGGAGGAAGATCATGCATAGGAATAAGTTAAATGGCAGCAGTTACCTCAGCCAGATGTTGCCACAACAAATTCTGGCTCACTGCAGTTCAGGTTTTTTTCTCTTTTCACTTACTCTTTGTTTGCTAAATTTGTTTATCTGAAGTTGGAGCCAAGAAACCTAGAGCATCTCTTCCCCTCACAGCAGTGCCACAAGTGATCCCTCTGAGCTTCACATGGAAACTTGTGAGGCTTCCAAGAATGCTTAGAAATCAAGGGGAACATTCAGCTTGACTTGAATGGTTTTTGAAGATTTTTTTCCTTCTGTTTGAAGCTATAAATTGAGATTTCAGATTTAGTGAGTGAAAGAACCCCTGTGCACCCACCCCTATGGAGAGAGCACCTGACAATTCCTCCAGCAGTGGCAGCTCCATGGGGGCCAGGTGAGAACACTGAAGCTGACATTCCCTCACACAGACCTGGAAATGTTACTAAATGGGACTGTTTTGCTGCTGCAACAGATCCTTAAGCAATCTGTACTTTCAGTTTACATTTTTGCATCATTTCCTCACGTTTAGCTGTCCAAGTTAACACTACACAGGGCTTCACTGTTAAAGCTTGCTCCCTTTCCTGGATATATGCAGATACACCCAAAGCTATCCCTACACAAAAGCTCTTCTGGATTAGACAGGAAATTTATGTAAAGAAGGTCCAGACTTGTTTCATACAAGGTCTTCTGGCATGTTTCCAGACAAACTTGGCATATTCGTGCCAGGCACTCTGGGAGCTTGGGTTTGCATTTTTGATCTTGATCCTTCAGGATCTGAATTTTTAGAAAGAATATTGAAATTGGATGTGGCAGTTTGCTGTGATCTCAGCATGGGTCTGGAGATAAGACTGCATCCTCAGCCTTCCTTCTGTCCTTAGGTAAAGGAGGCAGGAACAGAAGTGGGTTTGGGCATGGCCACACGTTTATTGTACTGATAAATGCACAGTCACTCTTTCTGATAAAAGCTGCCCTTTCCCATCACTCCAGAAGCTGCTCCCATGTTTCAGGGAAATTATGAGGATACAACAAAAGTAATTTATTTCCTTCTGCTTTCTCTGGCTGATAACACACTGAACTGACTTCCTTACGTGTGCGTTATTCCTGCCCCCTATGAACTGCAGCTTGAGAGAAGGGTTTGTGCCTGATTTTCTGGAAAATGCCAGCCACTTAACCAACTTGTCCCCTCAAGGAAGCTTTTCCAGCCCAGAACATCTCAGTGTGATTACAAGATAAGCCACCGTGCACAAACGGTGACCTCACACATGCCAGGACAAACAGACTGGTTTGTCATCAGAGGCAATGGCTCAAGACTTTTCAGTCAATGCCCACTGGTTACATTCCTTTCCTGGAACTTAATTTTTCAGTACTTCCATTTCAAGGAGTTCATAAGAGAAGATCCAGCCCTTGGCTTGGACCTGAGCAGTGCACAGTATTAACAGAGGCCAAATATCCATTACAGATGTGCTCAGCTCCAGAAAGAGGAATCATATAAAAATGAAAAACCATTTTAAAAGGATTTGAAAGGGCAACTCTGAGAATTAAATTCCTGCAAGCTGCATGGAGGTTGCTGAGGGGTGCCAGGACAATAGTTCAGTGCCTTTGCAGAAAGGCTTGAGGAAAGGGCAGAAGGCAGCCAGCTTTGTTCAGCAGCAGAGCAAGGAAGGGCAGGAGGAAGAAGTTTAAAAGCTGAAGGCAAGTGCAAAGGGACAAAATAGAAAGGATTGTAACCTCTGGCAGATTAAATGTAAAAGTATAATAAGAGTGGCCAAAAAGAAGGACTTTGAAGAACAAAGCACAGAAATTATCCAAACTAATGATGATTTTTAAAAAGAAATAGAATCACAGGATCATTCAGGTTGGAGAAGACCTCCAAGATCACAGAGTCCAACCTCTGACCCATTCCCACCTTGCCAACTAAACCAGAGTACTGAGTGTCACATCCAGTCATTTCTTGAACACCTCCAGGGATGAGGACTCCACCACATCCCATTGGACAGCTCCTTCCAATGCCTGACCACCTTTTCAAGGAAAAAACTCTTCCTGATGTGCAACCTGAACCTTTTATAATCCTGGTCAGAGCACAGCCCCAGGGACAGTGAGGAGTGTGAAGATGTGTTATGTTCATCCCCTTTTCGAGCAGCAGTTTCCATGTTGAGTGCTGTAACCCTTCAATGCCCCTCTTGGAGTCTGCCCACCCCCAAAGCAGCAGGTCTAATATTAAATACCTTCTCAGGTTGCTTCAGAGGTGTAGTCGGAAATATGAAATGACCCTCTGAGTTGTGTTACAGCTCTGTGACGGTGTCATCCATCCTTCACAGACTTTTAAATGTTTACTTCTTCACTGAAATATGAGATTAATATTATGCAGCTTATCTCATCTCCCATAGCAACGGGCAAACATTCAAAATGTCAGTGACACACATCCAGAGAAATTACTATCTGCCCTCAAATTCTGTTGTCAGAAAGTAATGCCTACTTTGCAAAAATGGGATATTTCTAAAAATTCCTTAAGAGGTCCTAATCATTTTTGGGCCAGAAATAAACATAAAAAAATCCCTTTGAGTGGTGCATTATTCATTTTAGAGAGACTATGGAAAGCTGACGTGCTTCCTTATTTATTTTTGGGAAGGAAAAATCTCATCAGGTAATGCAGGAGCAAATATAGTGCCACATTGTGAAAGGGAGGTTTAATTTAAAATAATAAAGTATTTAAAATTCACTTTCTTGTTCATTCAATGAAGTACTCAGCAACTCTAAAGCTGGAAAAGGCTATTAGTATCTTATCTGACCCTTTCCATAACAGAAGCAACTAAACTTCATCCAATTTCCTTCAGTAATGTATTTTTTGGTTAAAGCCTGGTTTGAGAAAAGAATCTAGTCATGATTTAAAAACTTCTGGAAAAGAATTTGTTGTGTTCCATATTAGTCTGTTCCAATGCCTAGTGGTACTCAAAAGACATGGATTTTATTTTTCCTACCTTGTGTACCAGCCTGGTCTGGTTTCTGCCTTCCTCTGTCAAAGGGAAGGATGAGCTCATCCCTCAGTTATATATAGTTGTGTCTAATGAGATTTGAGTAGAAAAGTGGGGAGACCCAAAGTTTCAAAACTACAGAATAAGCTTCAGGAAAAAAAGTGAAGAGGGCAAAAAACAACCTCTGGTAAAGCTGTTCTAGAAGTGTCTAAAGTAAAGGCACTGTGACTGTAGATCAGACCATGCCATCAGGAGGAAAATGCTCTGCAGTCTTCACTAAGGCAAAATGTTCATCAGCATTTAATGGGAATTTCAGA
Organism: Pycnonotus jocosus; assembly: GCA_013400435.1. Classification (NCBI taxonomy): domain Eukaryota; kingdom Metazoa; phylum Chordata; class Aves; order Passeriformes; family Pycnonotidae; genus Pycnonotus; species Pycnonotus jocosus. The sequence goes on from VWYP01029493.1 coordinate 607,658, forward strand.
TTTGTAGTGACTGATTCAGGTTTATGGCATTGCTTTCCATATTTAAATGTATTTAAAATTTCTCTGATAAATGCCAAATACTTTTAATTTCTCTTCTGAGAGCATTTTTTTCTTATTCCATTGTTCCAACTGCACAAGATATCTAGTACAGTTAAAGATATTGAGAAATCTGCTTTTCTTGACAGAGATTTTACAGTATCAAAGAAAAGGGGTTATTACAGATTCAACACAGCCCTTGAAGTGTTCTTCTGTTAAAGACACAACTTCTTGTTGAAATGTTTTCCTGAATCAAACCCTTAATCCCCTATACATTTAAGTCTGAGTGATGGGCAAATTTAGTGTTGTGATCTCAGGCTCTCAGATAAAACCAGGCACCAACTAACACTGCAAATCCCTCCATGCCTCTTCTTGCAGGGCAAACCCACAGTGGGGCTGGGAACACACAGTTCTGTTCCCAAAGAATGGAAGTTCCCTGCTGTTTCTGTCCCATCCAACCACCATGCTGTTGTCCTTCTCCCCAGCAGCTTCAACTCCTACACCTGGATAGGAAATTCACTGTGTGAGCCCCACGTGGGCAGGAGGCAGCAGGACATGGCTCAGGATGGAGCTGTTTGTGTGGCTGAGACAGCTGTTCCACCTTGCTGGATCAGGAGAGCTCAGGACAGCCTTGCCAGGGGCATGGAGGGGTGCCAGAGGTAAATGTGTGGCATAGGAACCATTTCAGTGTCTTCAGGGGGGCAGACAGATCTAGCAGCTGCTGGATCTTTAAGATGTACAGCTGTAATGCCAGTTAATGGAAGAATTTCTGCCTCTAAGCTCTCTTCTTTACCTTACAAAAAGCAGAGATTCTGGTTAAAGTGGTTGTTACTCTGTTTTTCATCTTTTTGCTGCTTAACTCCCCAGGTAACAGCACCAGCAATCCACATCCCAGAGTTCTCATGGCTTTTTTCACATCAATGCAACTGCAGAGTGGTGAGGGCTGTTTTCTCAACAAATTCTCTGCTAAAGAATGGCAAAGTGAGGCTCATTATTTCTTCCTGCTGACAGGCCCAGTAATACACCATGAAACCGTTTTTCCTCCAGAAAAATTATTATGGTAAAAGGAAGAGTCACTGAAAGGTTTGCCTCTCAAAAATGAGCAGTAATCCAGCTAACTGGAAAAGCAGAGAATTTCTTTGGCTTTTGAAAGAGCACAGCATGTATCGCCTGCACTTGGATTTCTATGTAGAAACACATGAAACAGTGTCATTTTTTGGGTTCACATTCACTGGATGATTTTCCATCTAACAGTCAAATATTTCAACTTTTTCCAGCTTGTCAAATGCAAAGGCAGTTTCTTTTCACCACTGAACAGAGGGAAAGCAGCAGATGCTTTTTTCTACAGCCTCAATTAAGCAGATGCTGATGGAGGGTGAGAAGACTTTTGATGTTAAGGCATGTTCTGGCAGCAGTCCTAGTCCTCACCAGTTGATTTTAGCAAATTGGAAATAAATGTGCAGGATGAGAATTTCCAGAAATGTATTTAACCATCAATAGAATGAGCTTTCAATGGACTTTTTACCATATTGGCAGACCAAAAGCAACTCTTGTGTGCATCATGTTCTGTTTCTGAAAGTACATTTTGACCCATGAAGAGCTTCACAAGGGATGTCCTCCAAAAATCAGGAGGCTTATCAGAGCATAAATGAGAGCAGGATACAAACACTACAAGTTACGGCCTGGCTTAGTGGCCTGGCCCCTGTAAGAAATTTTGGGCCTTAACAGGAGTCTGGAAGGGTCTGAGTTGCAAAAACAACATAAAGATAATGATGTTTATAAAGCATCCTGGCAGTGGCATGTTGTAACAGAGTTGTTTTCTTTCCTTCAGACACGGTTCACACTCATTACCAGAGTCGGTGATTTTCCCGGATACATTCATTTGGCTCCGTTTCTCTGTGCTTTCCCACCATGCCAAAAGAAATGCTTGCCAGAGATAAATTCACAGATCCAGCAGGCTGAGAGGAGTCTCAGGAGATCATCTTGCCCAACATCCTGCACTGAAGCAGGCTAAAAGTATCTGGACACCACCCTGATGTTTTTATCTTCACCTTAAGAAATCGATATCCCTGGGTAGTAACGCTTTGCCACACTTTCAGACAGATAACCTGACATCCTGCTGAAATCCTTTAGGTGAAAAGGAAACTGATTCTTTTATGCTCATCCCTACATGGACATGCAAAGTTGTTGCCCCATCTGCATCAATCCCTTCCAAGATGCTGCAGCATTTCTCTACCTTTTCTTTTCTACCCCTCTTATGCTGGTTGCTTTCCTGTGCTTTTTTCCCTTGCCTGTTTCTACTTACTGCTTCCAGCCGAGACAAAGGACTCCAGCTGGCAGTTCACTGCTACTTCGGAAAGTGGAACAATTGCTACTGCTGCCTACGGAAAAAGAGTTTTATTGTCAGAACAAAGGTCTTCTCTTCCTCAGCAGTATCTGGTTATTGACAGGTACCTGAGTGGAGCTCTGTAGTGTGGATCACAGAACATCAGTAATGTGAGGGGATAAAAAGAGACTCTCTAGTGAATGATACCTAGAAATCTTCAAAAGATGTTTGTCTCCATTGTTTTTAAAAATATCCAACAGGAGATTTCATTGTCATCATAGGCAATCCATTCCAGTGCTTTGCTGTCCTCACATTTAGGTGTTAAAAGACCTTAAATCAGTAGGGTGCAATCAGATAAATCTGCTGTGATGCTTCCTAGCTGATAACTTCCATCTTTGTGCTTGTTTACTGAATTTCTTCTCTGAAAGGAGAAAAACTTTGTCTTTGCTGAATTTTAGCTCCTTTCATTTCAGATTCTCTCTAAATTTTCAAGCATGTGTCAAATTCTGATTGTGTCCACAGTACTTGCAACCTTGATTTATTTTCCCAGTTCCTAACACTATGACCATATTCTCTCACTGTCCTCCAAACCGAGCAGTGCTGAACAGAGCCAGGGCCAGAACAGAGCATCATAAAGGAGCTGTGAGCACTCCTTGGGAGCAAGTTTCCAACCACTGCACACCTTTCTTCTCACAACATCATCAACACTGTATTTCCTTAGTTTGCTCTTGGAAATGTCATGAAGAAATGCCAGAAATATCACTGGGACTGAGATTATACCACATGAGTTGTATCCTCCTTTTTTCCCCCACTAGGCCACTTAAGCAGCCAGAGGCAGAAACTCCACAGGCTTGAAAATCCTTGTTGGCTATTTCCTTTACCAGTTCATATCATTCAGGTATTTACAAAGTTATTTTTTAACAGCTGTTTCAGAACCTTCTCAGGAATCAAAGTCATGCTGACAGGTCCAAAGAAGTAATAGCTTCTCTTGTATAAAAATACAGACAGTGCACATGTCCACAGCTTTCCAAAATCCTCATTTCAGAATACAGATCTCCTTTCCTACCTGAAATACTGCTACCGTTTGCTCAGAACTTTTTCCACCATCAAATTATAACCTCATCAGAGGCTCAAGCATGGCAGGAGTGACATTTCCAGCGTTTTCCATTGCTGAGCACTTCCTTGCCAGATGTTTTGTGACAGAAGGTCTAAAAGGGATTTTACTCCAAATCAGTAGACACTACCCCTAGTCAGACAGTGATGCCAGAATCTCTCTGAGCAAAATCACCAAACTGTTTGTAAGAGGACAAAAATTTATGCTTTTTTTTTCTTTCCAAGTTCAAATCTTGGAACTGAAGAGTTGTTTTGATTGACTCTTTCATGAAAAAAAAAAAAACAACAAAACCAAACCAAACCAAACCAATTATAGAGGGGTAAAAAAGGTAATGTCCCAGGTGGGACAACACAACCTGAATGGAAGTTTGCAATGCTATGGATATTGTGGTTATAAGTCTTCCTGCATGTGCCACATGGAAAAAGAACTTTGTGTCCCCCCCTGTGCCTTCCATATGAGCACATGAGAACTGTTGAGCTATATTCACATCCTTTTCCAGGAAGCAGAAAATAGTATTACTCCTTTTTTTCAGACAGGAAAACATAAAGAGGCCTTGTTCAAGGTCAAAGTGAGTCAGCAGAGAGCAGTGGATGAAATTAAGCTATTCTCACGTTTTAATAACTCAAACTAGTTGCTCTCCTCCTTTTTTCCCTTTCAGATAGTGTTCACCTGGGTAATCTTATCTCCAAACCAGAAATGCTCTTCGCAGGTCTGTAGTTGAAACACTGGTGAAGGGCAAAGGGAAATCGACCTTCTGACTGGACAACCACCTTGGTTTATTCTCCATCGATTTACAGTGCCCTACATAAATGTTAGGAGATAGTTACTGAAGTTAGCTCTCATGCTGCAGAGACAGGAAAAAAAAAAAGAAAGCCTATCTCCAAAAAATAGCCTTTTAAAATAGATGTGTCCCTTACAGATGCATTTATGAGGTGAAGAGTCCCCTACATTCCCTGCTTTAGTTTTTAAATTTGAACTAAAATGGAAGGGATAAAAATCAGAACTGTTGATGGTGACACTGCTTTACAAAATTCCCAGATTCCACTCTGGAATCTGAGCAGGGATTCAGGTCTCCCTCAGCCAAGTACCCATTGCTCCAAACAGACATTAGGCCCTTGAACTGACTGGTGTCCTCACCCCAAAGCACTGCACCTGGATGCTCCAGAAGAAAATAAGCAAAAATCTTGTGATGCATTGGACTATGGGGACTGAAGGAGAATTTCTAGACATGCTCTGAAATGTGCCTGAAGAGCAAACAAGCAACTGCATTTCTCTGCCTGCAAACCAGTCATGGTCTGATCAGCCAAAGCATATGTTTGGCAGATATTAAATGCATATATTCAATGGTCTTAAGCTGAAGGAGGATAATTTTAATTGGATATTAGGAAGAAATTCTGCCCTGTGAGGGTGGTGAGGCCCTAGCACAGGTTGCCCAGAGAAGCTGTGGTTTCCCCTGGATCCCTGGCAGTGTCCAAGGCCAGGCTGGATGGGGCTCTGAGCAACCTGCATAGTGGAAGTTGTCCTTGCCCATGGCATGGGGTTGGAACTGGCAGATCTTCAAGATCCCTTCCAACCCAAACCACTCTGTGATTCTATGATTTCCTTGCCTCATTCAAATGAGAAAGGGTTCTTTTTATCGTGGGGATCTCTGTAGGTGTATTCCAGTTGTTGGAATCTCTAATCCTCCCAAAGAGTGTTGTGTAGATAAATATTCATTGGCAAAAATACATTGGAAGTACCATTCTACTTACCCCAAGCTTCTGAGGGTGCATGAGTTGGAGATGATCCTGTATTCATACAGAAAACAGAATGAAAGAAGGTGCTTAGGTGGCTGCATGAGCAACACATTGTTGTTGCTGCTTTCATTCACAGGTTTGCATGCACAAGGTGCTTGAAAAGTTGGGTGTATAGAAAAAGTGTTATCTAAAATGCTTTAGCTGACAGATAAGAAGCTCAAAAGGAGAGCTACTGCTGGAGCATTAGGCAAGAAAATTCACAAAGGCTCTTTACAAGGCTGGGGAATATAAAAGCAACACAATTTGTCTGTGAGGCAGCAAAGCTTTTCCCTTTTTTTTTGCTTCCATATAATTATATGTTGTAATAGTCTTTCTGTGTAAAGGTCATGCTCTGTTTATAATTGTAATCATAAAACCAGGGAAAACCCTGCTCTTTGAACCTCCGTGGGTAGGGACATCTTCGACCAGATCACGTTACTCAGAGCCCCTGCCAGCCTGGCCTTGAATGTTTCCAGGAACAGGACATTCACCACATCTCTGGGCAAACTGTGCCAGTGTTTCATCACCCTCACTGTAAAGCCATTTCTTCCTTATATGAAGCCTGAATCAACCCTCTTACAATTTAAAACCAATTACTCCGTGTCCTGTCACATCAGGCCCTGACAAAATGTTTGTCTCCATCTTTCTTATAGACCCCTTTTAGGTGCTGGAGGGCTACAACGGTGTCTGCCTGGAACCTTCTCCTCTCCAGGCTGAAAAAACCCAACTGTCTCAGCCTTTCCTCACAGGAGAGCTGCTCCATCCCTCTGATTCATGGCCCTCCTCTGGACTCATTCCAACAGCTCCATGCCTCTCCAGAGCTGGGTGCAGCACACCAGGCAGAGAGGGGCAGAATCTCTTCCTCATACTGACCACACTGTTTTTGATGCATCCCAGAATCTAGGAATTAAGGCTCCTATGTCTTACTTATATGTAAATTCTGGATAATGGTCCTTCCCTATTTTAGTGTGCTACTGGGAAGATAATACATTAAAAGTATTTAAATACTGCAATGTAAAGGGCTGTGCAAGCAGCAAAGATAGAAAGAAGTGAGCCACGCTTTTTATTGCCTTCCAGGAGTTGTGAGTGTGGAGAGAGGGCAGGGGCTGGAATCAAGGAAGAAGGAAATGGGATGCCAGAGACCTGCCCATCCTCATGGCACACTTGCCTGTAGGGCAATAAGGGGTTCTCAGTTTGAAAGATGACAGCAAAGCCAGTGCCTTTCACAAAGGAGAAGGCCGGGTATGTTCTGGGAGCAAGACAAAATCCTCCCAAAAAAGCAGAAGCCAAATGCTTTTCCCTGTGGAAGAGGAGGGATTTCCAACACCTCTGGCTGGAGCTGAGCACCCTGGAGTCACAGGCTGGATATGTCAGTAACGCCTCTGGTGTTAAATCCAGGAGCAGGGGTTAGAAAAAGGCTGTTTAGTTTCCACTGCACAAATTACTTTACTTTTCTCTGCCTTTCCTTCCCTATTCTCAGCAGTGTTCTGGAAGGCTGCAGTCCCCAGAGAGGAGAGATGTCATAGTTTGACATCACTGGGTGTTTTGGTTTTAATTCCCTGAAGAACTGAAAGTGCCTGTTGCTGTCTGATGACTGAAAAAAGACCTGCCTAAAATATCAAGGCTCTTAGGTCTCCAGAACCACACAGCAACTCTGAGATAACTTTTTATGGTCTAAAATGAAATATTTTAGGTGGAGGATTGGGACTGGTCTGACAATCAATGTGGTTCATACCCATACTTTCCATAATTTTCCTCCTGAGAAGAGCTGGTAGGACAACAGGCATAATGTCCCCGTGGTCAACAGCACCATGCCTATGAAAATCGAGGAAACCACAGAGTATTCCAGCACACCAACAGTCCCTGGCACTGCATAAAGGAAGATGCAGAGATTCAGCCCACAAAGGGTTACTCTGACATAGCACCACCTCCTTCTCTCCTGAGTAGAACTTTGTATGTTCTTTTATTTGATATTCTAATTACTGTGCAAATATTTATTATCTTTTAACCTGTGCAGTTCAGATAGATGATTGTTTCTGAATTGCTGGTCTTGTAGTCACTTAGAAGTCCCACTTCCTTGTGAGATACAGTGTGAACCATGGACAAGATCCTCCTTCTGGAAGTATCCTACAGCATCCACTGGACAGAGGCTGAGTTTGTACCTTATGCCCCTCAGAAGAAAAGAATTCTCTCCTCCTCCTACACAGCCCATCTCCTAAAATAGAGAAGACAGAAGTAAATGTTTAAACACACCAGCTGCTATCACCATTAGAAAAAACAAACAGAAGAAAATGGGCATATTCAGCTGGCTTAAATGCCACCAAGTGTCATCTTTGTCTCCTGTTTCCTGCTGTCTGACTCAAAACACTCACTCTTGCACTTCCCTCAGGATTTCTGAATTGCTCTCCAGAGGCACTAACCCCGCTATGGGCACAGACAATTAGCTGGAATTTAGGCTGGCTGGAAATGGCCCAAAGCAATTTGAAAACAAGCTGGAGCCACAGAAAAAGAAATGTTCTCCTTGTTCATTGATGTTCTCTGCCCCTTGAAGACCTGATGTGGACTAATTGAAGGTCTCAAATTTCATGGGACAGTTTTCCTGTAATGTCCATAAAGAGTTCTTTTGCTCTGGTATTTTTCATTTTGGGATCAGATCTTGGCAAAAGGAGAAAAACAGAAAAGGAGAATAACTGAAAAACATGTTGTATTTTCATTTTAGTGATAACTGAAACATAGCAAGATTTCCATCTGCAGAGCTCTCAATAGCTCCCCAAGAAAGGATCCTTGCTGCCTTTCCATGGACTGAAGCAGGCTTTATAAATCCACCAGTATTTCAAATATGTCCTCTGGTGGAAGAGGAAATATTTCTGCCCGTCCTTCCAGTGAAACTCACCCAGGCAGCTGCTGTCAACTGCTTGATTATGCCAAACTAATAATGCCATGGGACAGGTGAGGAAATTGAGCTGTGGGCATGTGCTCCTTCTGAGTGATATTAAAAACTGGCAGGAAGGAGCATCCTGGCACAATGCACGGCTGGAATACAATTAATCTGCCTCAATACCAAACCATACCAAAATTATTCCAGCTCTACAGCCACATGAGTACATTGAAAAGAAGAACAATGCTTTAGAAGATGGCTTTGTATGGAAAATGGTCTGGCTGCAGATCCTGTTATGTTGCTTTGCTCCTAGGTGGGAACTGTGGTCTTCTATCCCATAGTGGATACACAAAAGACACAACGAAATGAGCAGTGTCTTCCTCCAGAGTGCTGTACCAGGAGGGAAGAAATCCATCCTAAAAAAGCCTTGAGGCCATGGTCTCAGTGGTTCACTAGAGGAAAACATGGTGCAGGAGGGAATCAGCTGTGTTTAGGAGACACTTGCAAGACAAAAAAGCTCTGTGCTCTGCAAAGCAGCTGGATGAGGCAGCAGCCAGTTCGTCCCTTCCAAGTGTCCATCTGCTGAAGCAAATACCCAAGAAAGGTGCCCAGCAGCTCTGTGCCACTGCAAGACTCCTTCCTTGGATGAAGTTAGATGCTGAAAGGTTCTCACCACTCCAGTTACACTACTAGTGATGGGAACAGGTTATGAACGATCCTAGAGGAGCTTCATAAGGAGGAGGAACAGCAAATCCCAGCTAGTGATGCCATTGCCTATACAAGTTCCCTTCTCACCACTCTCCAGCTTAAAAAGCACTCAGCAGTCTTCATTTTCTGCATCGATACTCTCCAGACTACTGATTTTCAGCTATTTCCCATACCAAAGAGAAGGACTTTTCAGCAACTGCCAATTTCTACTGTGGAGAGGTGCCCCACAGATATTAATTGACTTGGGAGAGCTTTGAGACTGGCAAGCAAAATAGCTAACCAAAATTTAGAAAACTCCGATTGCCATTTCCAAAGTTTTTGCTCCAGGTAGTTTATTTCCAGATGTGTTTCTTCAGTTTCCCTGTGGTTATAGTAAGGACTAATGCTAAGCAATCTTCAAGTACAGAAGCCCTATGTGAGTTAGGCCAGGGTAAAGCCGCACAGGAGGGCTTTCTGCCACACTTCACTGGTGTGTTTTCTGCCCCTTCTTCCCCAGTCCCCACACCTGAGCCTCTTGGTAGAAGTGTTTGGACTGACAGAGCTCCAGACTCCCCAGCTTTCCCCAGCTGGCTTTGAAGTCCTTGACCTACAGAGTGAAATGTGGCCTTGGAAGACTACAGTTTTAATGGGTAAGTCTAGGATTTTAACCCCAGCTGCTGTAATTCATCATACATTTTTATTTGATCTATAATCCAAAGAAAAGCCACTTCCTATGAAGCCAAGTTGTGCAGGAGTGGCTGCTTTTTTTACTAGGAAGTAAAAAACCAACAACTCTCACAAATTACAAGAGGCTTTGAGCCATCAGATGTGCTCTCCAGCATTTATTATCTGATTTGATGTGTTAATGGCTGGTTATTCTCATTAGCTGTTCTCTGGATTGACACAAGCTGTTTTCCTGCACTTAGGCTGTGCAGCCTAGTGTATAAAGGCAATTAGCATGGGGCCTATGGATTAACTGGGGAATCAGATGTCAGCTGTGTTCCCATTCTCCAGCAATGGCCTAAGGAGATGCTGCTTCTGCAGCTCACAGTGTCAAGAGCCCCTGGCTGAGGTGAAGGCACTGATGTACAAACAGGAAGGCAGGTGCTGCCCTTCTGAACTTGCACCAGGGAAAGACAAGACAAACAAGGCAGAGCTGAAGCAGAGCCATAGAGATTGAGATATTTGTTAAACAAGAATGTGCCGGGGGGAAGCAGGGCTCTGCAAACACACTGCTGTGCAGGAGAGCACTGGTGTTAAAGCAGTTTTACCTGGCTGCTCCACTTGCTGTGACTGATCCCTCCCTTGTGTTAAATAAAAACTGCCTACTGTGTTAAGGAAACCTGTGCAAAGCTGTGTACAAGAACCAATAAAAAATCAGCCGGGAGGGAGAATTGGGGAAAGCTACAGCACTTACAAAGAGAAATCTTTGTCTCATGAGGCCTGACATTTCAGCACACAGACGTTCTCTTGTTGTGTGTGAGGTAATGCTGTCCTCAAGGGCAAAATCACTTGAAGTGATACAACTGCAAGAAATATAGCACCTCACCTTATTCTGAAACTATCTGAGAACAGAAGCCCTTTTGTTTTGTCCTTTTGCTGTCAGAAGCTGGAAACCAGAGCACGAGACACACCTACATTTGATGCTGAAAAGTGATTGTCTCCACAGCTGGAACAAAGAGCTGACAGACTTCAGCTCTTGGACATAAAATACTTGCCCAGGCTGCATGAAACCTTTCTGTTGGCAAAAAGTGTTACAAAAGGTGGGGCCAGATCCTAGAAGGGGTCTGGAAACTGATCTTGCTGCCCAGTGTGGAAGGATTGCTCGAGTGCTGCTGATGGGTGAAGCAAGGCCAGCATTAACAGCCTACCGGCATAGCATGTCCAAGACTCAAGTAAAGAAAGGTAAAAAAGAGCACATACAGAAAGCAAAATGTGAATTTTCAGATTAGAGGAGGAAAACATGAGGAAAAGCATAAATAATGTGTTAGAAAAGCTGAATCTCAGTTTGGGATCTTATAAAATCTGTGAATACAAGACAAAAAAACGGGATTCAAGCTTGCCTAGATCCCTTTGAAAGGCCTAATTGGATCCAGCCTGGGTTTGTGTCTAAACTGAACTTGGAAAGCCAAATCAGCCAAGGCAGCCATAGGGGCTCCCTGTGTTGAATGTGAGGGACACAGGCAAAAGGAGGATGTCACTGTTGTACAGGGCTGCATCTGCTGGGTCCCCAGAGAGGCTGTGCAGCTCAGCACGGAGGTGCAGCCACAGCCTGGCAAGGGGAAAACAAGCTCCTCACCCCTACTCTGGCATGCTCACTGCCCCACGCCTGGTGGGAACAGGCCATGGTTCTGAGGACACTGCTCTGGGACACCCACAGTGGGGTCATCTCACCGTGAGGTGACGTTGCTGGCACCAACTCACAAATGCAGCTCCTTATCTGCTACCAGTGTATCTACAGCTATGTTCTGGCCCTAAAATTAGCTCCAGAGCACAGCAGAGCAGCCACGGTATGGATGTGATTGCCTGATTTGAACTTGCATGAGGCTAAATCCAGGCTAAATGACTCCTGCCCATGCATTATGGTAGCCAGTTAAATCTACTACAACTGCCCTGAACAAACCATCACTACATGCATCTGATGGATTGGCTGCCTGTCAGTCAACAGATTCTTGTGTTCTCCTGATACACCCAGCAACTCACCAAAAACTTCACCGGGTCCTTTTGGGAGAACCACCTAAAGGCACAATGCACTGGACTCTGAGATGTGAGAAAAGACTGAGGGAATTGGGGTTGTGCAGCCTGGAGAGGAGAAGGCTTTGGAGTGACCTCATTGTGGCCTTGCAGTGCCTGAAGGGAAAGGTGGAGAGAGACTCTTAACAAGGGCCTGGAGTGTCTGACAAGAGGGAATGGCTTCACACTGACAGAGAGCAGGGTTAGATTGGTTATGAGGAGGAAATTTTTCCCTGTGAGGGTGGAGAGGCCCTGGCACAGGTTGCCCAGAGCAGCTGTGGCTGCCCCATCCCTGGCAGCATCCAAGGCCAGGTTGGATGGGGCTTGGAGCAAGCTGGGATACTGGAAGGTGTCCTTGCTCTGGCAGGGGGGTTGGAACAAGATGATCTTTAAGATCCCTTCCAACCCAGGCCATTCTGAGATTCTACAAGTCTATGAAGTAGATTATTTAACCTATAAAAAGTTCTGATCAGCAGAAGCATCTCTGAGTCTGCCCTCCCAAGGAAATCTTCATTATCATGCCCAGACTACAGGATGCTGAAGATTTGACCTGTACTGATGGTTTGGAAGGTGTGTGCAGTGTATCAGCTGCTACTGCTGAACTTGGTTTGGCCATACATGGGACCAGTATGGGGCCATAATGTGGGTCCATCCTGACAACAGCTGGTTACCCATTCCCTTGGAACAGATCACTCTGAAAAAGCACAGTGTGAGCAGGATCCAGGAGAAGGAAATTGTGGGAATGAATCCAGCTCTTCTGCTGCAGCTGTCCCACAATGGCAGCCTCATTAGCTGCAGGAAATTCAGAGAGAAACCATGTGACAGTGCACTGGGTATGCTGACACTGATGAGGAAGGGCAAATCCTCTTCCACCTTGGACAGAAACAGCATCAGATGTTGAAGCAAGGGGGTGACTGTCATGATTAGGAGGAAATGCTGAACAACACAGGTGCACAGGCATCCAAATACAATCCCACTGCTCCAGGGTAAGCACTTGTCCTATGGGATGACACTGAGGGAGCACACACACTGGTGGCCTGCAGAGCCATCTCTTAGACTCACATTCTTATAAACTCAGAAAAGCAGCTCCAGCCTTTTGAGAAATAGCCACAATACGCACAATGAGAGAAAAAAAAAAAGCAATCTTATCTGCTCATTCCCATGAAACCACCCAGAGGCAGACACAGAACTCAGTGGTGGGCCCTCAGAGACTGTTCCACACTGGTAACTGAAAGATGTCAGCCACAAGCAGCTGTGACAGCTTTTTAGGCAAGCCAAGTGTTGAATTGATGGCATACAGTGACACAGATCCAGCTCAGCCTCAAAACATCTCGAATGGGGGCAAGAGGAGAGTGAGCCACATGCTGCTGTCAGCTGTGCCACTGCGTGTGACAGCTGGAGACCCCGGGCTCTGCCGAGCTGTCAGCCATATGGCAAATGAGGCACGGAACCATTAATCTGCATTCCCACAATAAACAATAATGGATAACACAGGCATGGGGCCATGTCAGCACTCACCAGACTTTGCTAACCTTCTCTCTAGCAAAAGCAAAACCTGTGCACACATCCCACGAGCACCTGCAGTTCAAGGAAGTAGGGAAATAGTTCAGGGTGCCATTGACCCAGCCACACAGGTGAGTCACCAGCAGGGTGCACTTGGCATGGCAAGGTCCTGCCAGCTTGGCTTGTCTGAGCTGCCTTGCCGGAGCTGGATAAAGCCCTGGGCTCTTGCCTTCTGCATAGAGTATTTTCTCTGAAGTCTTAGGAGAGTTATCAGTGATAAAACCAGGGCTAAACTTCAAGGGATTTGGTTCTGGGGTTAAAGGAGGATTTGAATTTGGCACTGAAGCCATTGAGAGGGGAGCCCCCTCCACCTTGGTTATAGGAAGTTGATCCAATTGCCATCTTTGATTTTTGCTTTCAAGAGTTAACAAAACCAGCAAACCCTCATCTTCCCTCAGGGCTGAGCTACAGAAACTGGATGGGATGAAGCACTTCAAATTCCAGACAGACACTGTAATAAAATGTGGAAATTGGATGCAAATTATTTACTGCATTTATAATACCACATTATTTACTGGTGCTGCAGTTTGATAATCACAGCAATAATTTTCAAATTACCTTTGCTCAGCATTCACTTTTATGAGTACTGAAATGCTTCTTAATGTCCTTAAGCAGAGAATTCTTAAGCAGAGAGGATTTCTAACTCTTGTCCCATGCTCCTATGTTGAAACAGCTTGCAAAAGGCTACAGAGGCCCAGCAAACTGAAGGCTGACTTTCAAGGGCACAAATGGCAATGAAACATTATTTCTTTACAGACAAAAGCAAATTCAACTATTGACTTGTTGCAGACAACGTGGGAAGTTTTACAGCTCTCAATTCCTGGTTAGTGAGGGAAAAATAAACAAGGAGCCACTAACCCAACTTTCTTGTCCTACAGTGACCAGCTGTGTGTTTCTCAAGAGTTCACAAGCCTCTGAACCTGGTAGAATTGAAATGATAATCTGCACCTGATAAGCTGCACCCTGGGACGCCTGTTCAGTATTGACTTGCTCAGGCATAATTGTTGGCTGGGACACATGGTAAACCAGGACATCAGATACCTGCTGGGAGGAGGTGGAAGATCAGAAATAGGATCTGGCAGCCAGTATCTGGCTATCCTACATATCCAGGCAGGCAGGATTGTAAAGTTGACTATGAACAGGAAACTTTCCTCTCCTTTGAAATCAATTATCCATTAACAAATTAACCAGAACAACAGGACAAGATAGGTCTGAGTACTTTAGAATAAACACAGCAAGACAAGACGTGCTGAGTCTCACAACTTCTAAGAGATGCTCAGGGAGAACAATCTCCCAGAAGCTATCCTCCATCAAAACGATCTGACTCAATATGAGGAGACACTGAAACACAATTATTACATGATGGTCATCTTTCAGTTGTGCTTTCTTGATGTCTACACCCTTGGATAAAGGCAGACATAGATTACCTAACTGGTGATGCACACAGTGTGTATTTTTGTCCCAGAGCCATCTATAAACAAAAACACATTTATATGCTTATTATGTATAATGCAAGGGAAAAAAAAAAAAAAAAA
>VWYP01029493.1:622327-694418 GCA_013400435.1 Pycnonotus jocosus
AAAAAAAGTAAACCCAAAGCAATGAGTCACTTCCCTGAAAGCAATTTGCTCAATCACGTGCATGGTCATCCTGAGTGATGCTGTTGTGAGTATGCTGACACATCTTCAGTTTGGGTTTCTCACTGACTAAAAGAGAAATGTCTGTGAAATACTCATCCACATCAGCAATTTAATGTGTTGTCTCATTCTCGTGCTTCTGCTAATTAAGGATGTTGTGTATGATAGGCCAGGGCAGCAGGTAGGGGTGAGATATGAACAGTGCTCTGCTCTGTGTCACACAGCCAGCACAGAGGAGCAGAGCAGGAAAAGCCTGGAGTGGACATAAATCAGCTCATGAGCTTTCTGAGGTGCCCTCTGAACTCACTGGAAGTGATCAGCCCTTTTACACACCTCTGCATTGAAACTTTGGCTGCTGCCACACAAAGATGGAATTTCTCTCACCTAAAGCACCAGGTGTCTGGACTTGTTCTGTGAGCTGCCTTTCAGGGTGATGGGGGAGAGGTCCTCCACTCAGATCTACTCACAACCACTTGCAAGAGCCACAGGAGCTTGCAGGTGCTAAGTTCCCCTAAGGATTATGCAGTCAGCAGAGGCAGTGTGTCATCATAAAATGTAAATTAGCATCATCATAACATATAAGCAAGCACAATTTTGTGGTATTGCCTTACTCTTACTCCAGGATTACCATCCTTATCCTCACTGGAATAAGCCATATTTGCTTCCTGTGGTCTGTATCCCATGAAACCTCTTGGTCTGCAGCATCCTCTGAGGGCTGTGCACCCAACACCTCATCAGACAAATGCTGGGTGAGCTACTCCATAACTGTCCTTCCTTCCTACTCTGGGAAAGCAACGATGCTTTCAGCAACACAAACCAGCTGGATGTAACCAAGAAGTCTTAAATTACTCATGGATTTCAAATTCACCACCTGTATTTTCTTGACCCTGTGTGTTTCATAGGAGGTTTATTGCTCAACCAAACAACTCTTTGCAGAATTACAATGGGAGCTTTTGCTCACAGGACAGAGTAGATATTTGTATTTTGCAATCTGCATTTATTGACAAACTCACAGTGAGAGATTCTGTTCTACTATAACCACAGATTGTCTTATTTACAGAGTAAAACTAACCATTAGTCTAGTGAGACAACTAGGCAAACACCATTAATTAGTAAGTGTGTAAACAAAATAGGTCTGCATCAGCATTCACAAAGCTGAACATTTCCACCACAGGGAAGCCTTTGCCTTTTGTCTGCTTTTTTTGGATCTGCTCTCCAGTGGTGAGGTTCAAATATCCCACAAATTGCCCCTCTTGCCATCATCCCAGTACTGTAAAAACTGCTCCCATTTTCATAAGGGACATAGGGGAAGAGTGTGAATCAAATCTAAACCTAGACAGCCTGTGGAGAGATACTGAGATGTTTAATCATGCTCTGCACACACTGAGCTCCCATCTTGGGCTGGGTTTTTTCTTCTGGTCCCTGACAACACAGACTGCCAAGAGATCAAGCTCTCACATATGGATCCAGCTCTCACAAGTGCACCATACACTTGTGCTTCTCGATATGCTCAAAGCTACATTTTCGGCTGATTCAGCTGATTTTTTTAGATCGTAGGAATGCCTGATCCCATGTGAACTACTCAGTAAGCCCAAAAATCCTATCAAGAATAAAGTGCATGGAGTACCTGTGCTGGTAACAATAGCACTCCAAAACCCAGAACAAAGCAGAGAGCAAGCTTTGCTGAGAGTTCATATCCTTGCAGAAAAGATATTGGCTTCCCAGTGTCACTGTATCTTAGTGAACATGCATCCTCCCTTTAAAGATTTTGTCCCAAACCATGAGGCAGCAATCCACAAGAAGCCATAAATTTTGTATAACACTCATAAGGGTCCATATGATCCATCTAGTCTCTTGGTTTTGCACTGATACAGACTTTTTTTTTGTCAACGATCAGCTTTCAAGTAGTGGAAGCACTGTGTTTTGGAGGGCTGATCAGCCCAGTCCACTTTGTTACGTCCTAAGGCCTTCCCACTTCCTGAAGGATCTCCTCTGTCTACTTGAATTTTGTATTTGATGGAAATATTCTTCAGCCTCCAAGTTTGAAAAGTGCAGGTTTCAAACACAGCTGGTTTTATTCTGGGTGAGATCACATGCAAAAGGTTTGCATTTCTCCACATGGGATTTGCTGATCTGCTGGGATCAGAACCGGAACAAGTGCTCATCCATGGAACATCTCCCATGAAGTGCCTTGAACAGAGAACCCAGACAAGAGCAAAGCTTCTCAAAGGAGCTTCCCCTCCTTGCTTGCAGGGGCTCTGGGTACTTCCTTCTGCACCCATAAATTCCTGGCACACCTGTATTTACCTGTAAAGAAATATAGGAGTGCTCAATCTGCACTTTAGCCCCGAGGCATCTGCAAGACAAAACTGGCTCTGGCTTGTCCAGCTCTGATTCCTGGAAAACAATTAAATCAAACCCTGAACCATACACAGGATGACAACGGATGTGCTTTACCTGCCTTTGATAAATATTTGGTCACAAAAAACCCATCAGAAGTGGGAACACAGATTCTAATTTGCAGCCCTCTGTGACTTTTGCCCTGCTCTTCTCCCTTTCCTTGGGGAAAGGACAATTGCTTGGACAGTTCCTTGCTCCAGCACTTTTTCATGAGGGAAACAAATGGAAGCAACCCCTACAATGGAAAGGCTCAAGCAAAAACACAAACAAGAATGGCATTAGGAGACTTATTTTTACAGCTCCACTGCAAAACAGTAAAGTTGTGTTTTTAAAGTCTGTATCTGCCTTAATATGCAGCTGAAATAGGATGCAATTTATCTTTGGGTTTGGGCTTTTTCCTTTTGCTTAATATGTCAGGAGCTCACCTGAATTAGGCACCAGACTTAAAGAGGGAGCTTATGGAGAGGGAGAAGGACACAGAGAGTCATCTGCTTAATCTCTGCACTGACTTTGGGCACCCGCCTTGGGCATGCTTCTCTGCATGTCCTTCTGGCTGATTTGGGGAATTTCTTCTTTAGCTGGCTGCTTTCTCAGAATCTCATTTTTGAAAGTCCATGTACTACAGTGCATAAACCCATTTATGGGTTGCTCTCCCACAGAGTTTGTAAAGCAGACAGAAAAATTTTACAAATCTCATGTTCAGAGCTTCACTTTTTCTAACATTTGAAACAGTAATAGAGAAACTGAGTGTCTGTGAATATGAATAGGCAGCATAAATTCCTTCTTTAGCATAAAGACTGCAGTCAACATAAGATTGGTTTTAGAAATCCTTAGTCATGCAGCTTCCATCCCTCAGCTCTGATGCAGTAAGAATTATAAGGAATTATTAGTTTATTACTGTGACCTCTGCATTGAGACTGCTGCTTAATGATGCAATTCCCAAGGTTCAGCTAAAGCCATTTTCTTGCTGTAAAATCCTCATGTTGCATTTGAAGCATTTCCCTCTGATACATTAAGAGCTTTTATAGCTGACAGGTGACAACTGAGGTGAGATCAATAAATACAGGGCCACTCTACCCATTCCAGCCTTGAGCTCCTTTCTACAGACAACCTGCAAACAGGAAAGATGCTGAGTGTTTTCACTTTAGTTCCTCTTCTGATGTAAAAGCAGATGTGAAATAGCTTGACATTAGAAATAGCAAGGCTTGTTTTCAGTTCCTTACTGGAGATTTCTTTTGGAACAAATTCTACTTCTTTTTGAAGGGATTTTTAAGTCTTCTTGGGATGAAACTGAGCCATATTTGACTGTGGTTGCTAAACACTCAGACGATAAAAAAGATCAGAAATGTAAACTTTATTGAAGGGAGTGCAGAATTAAGTGTTCTAGGAATACAATTTCAGGAAAGTTAAATTAGGGTGTACTTTTTAATGAGTATAATGAAAAGCAGAAGTATCACGTAGGGAAAAAAAAAACCTATTGCCTATCCAGTCTTCTTTAAAGTTAAATAGAGGAATAAATTTCTGGAGCAAAATCCCCAATCAGTAAGGGAATACTCAAAAAGACGACAAAATGTCAAGGGATAGTATAAAAGCAAGAAATGGAAAGTACATGTGAGACTATAGATGAGCTAGTAATGCCACTCTTGTACAAGCTCCCATCCTACCAGCCTTAAAATTACAGCCCTGTTGTTTTGCAAAATTACACAGTAACAAGTTGGAGAACAGCAAATCATTTAAAATCTCTCTCCATAAAGACAGGCCACGTTGTAAACTGCAGTTCCTCAGTTGTGCAAAGAGCTCAACACACTTAACCAACAGTATTCAGAATTTATATTGTACTCCCGGTTGCAAAGGGTTCACAAATATTTGGGCATAAATAATCCTCCCAGTCTGGTGCTTTTTGGCACAAGCTGGAAGTTATCAGTCACTTCCACTGGTGTGAGTGAGGAACACTCACCTGTACCCTCATGAGTAATTTTGGCAGCCAGAAGGGTGGCAACAGGAATCCAGGATCCAGGAATGACACAAAGCAGAATTTTCAAGTCCTTTTTCCTTTTTTTTTTTTTTGTAATGCAGATCTGTTACTGACCTTTCCTTTGGAGACAATATTGTTACTCCTAAACACTGCAGTCTCAGATCTTCTTTTGGAGTGTCACTGCATCCAGAAAAATTTCCAACCTGATCCCTCTCCTGTTAAAGCTATTGACAAGGTAAACGATGATTTATTGATGCAGTGTTTCTGCAGCACAGAATTTTAGCAGCAATAAATCTCTGTTCAGACAGATGATGTAATAATCTGAGCTTCCTACAAATGACTTAATGTTTCCTTACAAATGACTTAATGTTTCTTGGTGGTTTCTAGAACAGTTCATGTTTCCTAACTGAATGAGGGAATACATGAAGCAGTTTCAGTAAAAGGCTAGATTTTTAATTTCATTTTATTGTCTTTCCTGTCTGGGATGGTAAATTGGTCCAGTTGATAATACAAAAAAAGATGTGCTATGTCTCAGCCTTTTCCATCTGTGAATTTTTAGGTGCTTTGTGACTCACACAATAAAACCAAATGGAGAAATACATAAACCAAAGGGCCAGATCTGAATCCACACACTCCACCCTTCTTAAGGAGTATGAGTCAAAGTTCATTTCACCAGCACTGGAATTTTGATAGATGCTGTCTTTTGTAAACCTGATTCCTTCAAATACACATGAATACACACACATGCACACACAGGCATGCTAAAAAGCTGTCCCTTAGCACAGCTCCTGAGAACACCTGCAAATTTCCTTAATGCTGGTCATGTTTCTTTCCACATTCAGGTAAAGTTTAAAAAGTTTCTTTTGTGGTGTGTTTCTAGGATTGGCATTGAGTACAAGATAAATCCCCTTCTGTTGGCAAGATAGATATTATGTAAAAATCTCAAACAACTTATTGCATTTCTAATTCCCTTTATTTCAAGCACCTTAGCTCAACAAGACCTGCAATTTGGCTTGCTCTTACTTCCTGTAGTCATTCTAGTAGTCAACTTCCCTTATAACATAGTCCTTCTCTGTATTTTTAATTAAAATCTCATCATTAGAATGCACACAGAAGACAGGTGAAATTAACAGGGTTCTTTCCACTCTGAAGAACAACTGGAAGAAGCGATACTGTGGTGATGAAACCCACTAATGAGAGAGAAGAGGCAATGTGTGGGTGATGTGGTTGCTGCCCTCAGCTCTGTCACTAAAGCCATAACCTCACACCTGCACAGAAGTCAGGGAGGCTTCATCCCACAAATGATCCCACAAGTGATGCCTGCTCACTGCAGGAAGAGGAAGGCAGAGGTGACAGTGGATCAGAAGAGCAGCAGTTCAACAGTGTAGGACTGAAATTCAGCTGTGAACTGGAACTGGGTAAGTGCTGCCATGTTCTGACATTGACAATGATGGGGATGGTGCCTGCTTCTCTGAACACTTCGCCTGAAAAATCTTATTTTGGCATTAATCAGTCAGGAGCTGAAGGGAGTGTTTTTAAGAGAGACTAAGAAACTGGGTTGAGAGTTTCAGTGCCTGATTTAAACACTGCAATAGCTTGAACTTTTGTCAATCACTCACCTTTGGGAGCTGTCTCTCTAAGGACTCTCTTTCCTGGCAGATCCCCAAACCAGTTCAGAGGTGTCACTTGAAGAAGAGTGTGATGAAATTTTCACAAGCAAAGGGGTGTAGACTTAGCTGAAATTTTTAATTGAGATGCACTTGTTGTTTTTATTCCTGGTTGCCTCACTGATGTTACTACACACCTCAGAGCAGCATTACAGGCAAGAGCACCAGAAATATGCCACCTGCTTCATGCCATTGCAGCCATCCAGTCTCTGGGAACCTCTCCTGCTTACAGCTGATGTAGTTTTACAAATAACATGTTAATCTTGGAGATCTCCAGCCATTTGCCATGTTTTATCAGTGCTTGTATCTATCTGCTCCATGAGGTAAGTCCGTGCCTGGAGAAGATGTGGCAACTCCAAAGTTACTGTACTCAAAGTGACTTGCCACTGCTCCACAAAGAACTGGGACATTTGGCCACTTGCTCTGGCTTACAGAAGGAGTTGCCTGGTGCTTTAGACATGAGGGGAAGAAATTGCAGCAATTTAAAACAAAACCAGGAAGTTTTACCATTAGATAAGTCAAAATTGCTGGACCAGATGTGGTAACACTTGAAGCATGAAGCAGCTTTATCAGTAGGTTACTTATGAACTATTCCTTGGTGAATGTTCTATTTTTTTTTTTTTCAATTCTACTGGATTTAAAATAGTTCTTGGACAGCGGAACGGCACAATTGGACAGGGTAATAATAAAATGGCATAAGCTCTGTCTTCTTGGGTGTAGTTGTGCCACATCATGATCTTTTTAAAAGTCCAGCTACTGAAAAGTGATTTTTCCTAGCAAAAGAAATAGCTTTTCATCTTTTTACCTAATCAAGAATAGTGAAGAAATCCTGGACCAGGCTGCAGACAATTATTTATAATGCAGTGATAGTTTGTTCTTTGACAGGATTAGCTCTGTTCACATAGCTGGTAGACTATGAATTAAATGCAAAATACAGCATGTGAACTTGAAATCAAATGAAGAATGGATATAAAAGAGCAAGCTCCAAAAAGCACAAATGTAGTGATCACTTGGCTAAAATTAATGGTGTGGCTTAGTGTGACAAGGCAGAACAGTAGAAGCATAAAAAACCTTCTTGAAATAGATTTTTTTTTCTTGAATGAGGGGAAAGTAGAGGTGCTCGCAGTGTTCAGTTTCACCAATATTTTATAGAGGACTGTAAGAAATTAATATGATTTTAATAAAATAGATCCGTCCAGAGAGGGGAGGAACAAGCAGAAAGAACACTCTGAACAGCATCTCTTGTGATAAAACTTCTGTTACTACACCTCCACTAAGTGGGGAGAGTCACAGCTTTGGGTTTTGCCCACAGCACCCCAAACATCAGGGTACAGAAGGGTTCAGTGAACTTTCACAAAATGTTTCACCTAAATACCTGTTTACTGCAAAGCATATTTTGTGCCCATTTTGGCAGCAACTGATGTTGTCTAACAAAAAATCATCTGAAAAAGCAAAATCAGATGAGTCCAAATGAGACCTAAACCACCCTCAGGGGCAGCCTAAGAAACACTTTGACAGCAGTTCAGTGCCAGCATGCCATTGCCAGAAAACCTCTAATGGTCAATAAAAGGCCATAAAAGGCCCGACTAAATCTATGCAACATTCAGTGTGCCATCAGGAGCTCTAAACTCAGGCTCCAGTAAAACTTCCAGGGGAAAAAAAATCTCTCAGGCAGATGGCTTAACAGGAATACATTGCATCAGTCCTAGAGCTCTCCAGAAAGCTTCCAGGTGATCACAGAAGCTGAGAGCAGCGTGACTCTTACAGTATCCATAGGCATATGTGTAGAAAAATGAGTTTTCAGATATGCCCAGGGCTATTAGAGATTACAGCCAATGCCCCTTTCAGGGAATAGTAAAGAAGCAACACCTTGACAGCCACTGCTGATTGAAGATTATCAGCTACAGGAGCAATTTGCAGGCCCAGCTATGAGGTTTAAATGTTACCAGTTGATTAATAGATTTGTAATATAGAACACAAATGCCTCAAAATGAAAAGAAGGCATTTCATCCTAAAGAAAAACAAATATGTCTGGATCTCCTTATTCCACTCTGCTTTCTCTGACTGATGTCCTTGGACCTCACCGGGTGTGCTCCTCCTGCAAACAGCCACAGGATAAGTAAATACTCCTTGTGTAGAGACCCATTCCTCACTGCTAGTTACAAAGAGGATCACATAGCAGTTTGAGCATCCTGTAAAGTAGCATAATCATTTTAAAATTATGAATTAAAAAGAGAACAAA
The DNA here is from genome assembly GCA_013400435.1 of Pycnonotus jocosus. Taxonomy (NCBI): domain Eukaryota; kingdom Metazoa; phylum Chordata; class Aves; order Passeriformes; family Pycnonotidae; genus Pycnonotus; species Pycnonotus jocosus. The sequence goes on from VWYP01029493.1 coordinate 630,669, forward strand.
ACTGCTTGGAAAGGAGCTACAAAAATGGTGAGCCAAAGAAGAGCCAAATTCTCAGCACTTGTAAGATGGTATACCAAGATGTGGAGGCCACAAACTGTTCTGGGTAGTCCAGATTGGACATAAAGATATTAGGATATGTTTTTGGTGGGAGGATAGAAAAACACTGCAGAAGATGTCCTTGGAGGTTTTCAGGACCTTGCTAGACAAGACAACCCATTGTAGAGTTGGTGGCAGCCCCAGTTCAAGTGGGTGTTTGGACACAATGATTTGCAGAATCCCTGCCAACCAGTGTTGCTGTGCTTTAGGTTCACAGGCACAGACAGATCTAGAAGGGAATTTAGAGTAATTATATTTATGCTAGGAGGTAAATGTGGTGTGGTGGTATTTCTGCTATTTTTCATATTATTATCTTGTTGGTGAACACTTCCAGATCTTATTTACTGCAACAAATGTTTATGAAAAGTGAGTTAAGATATTCTTTTACCCCTTCAACTATTTGACCAGTTGTTCACTTCTGAAATATTTTCTTCTGATGAGAAATTTCTCCAGCTTCTCTGAAGAATTTGGTTGCTGTTTGCTTTCAACACATTTTTCCTCTCCATATTCTCTGCCATGATGTTTTCTTAGTAGCCAATACTTATGGTGCAGAAATAAAGGTTTCAGTTGTGATTTTACAGTTGCTCCGTAGGTCAGTCCCCCACCTCTGTATGGAAAAGAATCACAGAATGGTTTAGTTTGGAGGGGGCCTTAAAAACTATCTCATTCTGCTCCCTGCTATGGGCAGGGACACCTTCCAGTATCCCAGGATGCTCAGAGCCCCATCCAGCCTGGCCTTGGACACTGTCAGGGATGGGGCAGCCACAGCTTCTCTGGAAGGAGGGCAGGGGTCTCATTAAAGAGCAGAGTTTCCTAGTTAGTTCAGCTGATGAAAAATTTCCAGCTAGTGGAGGAACTCTAATATTTGCAATCTCTTTGGAAATAGCCTTGGAGCTATGTTTTTTACTAAGGAATCTGCTGTCCCAGAGATACAGGAGACTAGTTAAACCATAGAAACCTAAGAGAGTTTTTGCCCATGCTTACACCTTTTTGTATGTACTCCCTGTCATCTGACTGTTTGTTTTGACCCTCACCAAATCAGGCCAGATATTTGTCTGCTTCTTGTCCTTCCATAGCTACTCTCTGTGGTCAGTAATCCTTCTGAGTACACTGATTTTTTTTCCACAGTTTTGAGTTAACTCAGATGGTCAAGCTGTGGTCATGCATGGCTAATTACAGTGGAAGGAGAAAAAGGAGTACACTGATTAACATTCTGTTCCTTTGGAGAGATTGAGAAAGGGCTTTGGCAGCTCCAGCTCCACTGACACCCTGCTGGCAGCTTATTGCCCGTGCTTCTGAATGGCAGTAATTTCTGAAAAACGTGACAGATCCTTGACTGGTAACTGGGAGGGGAAGAACAGAATTCCGGGGTTTTGATGTTTGATGCAGTTTTAAAAAGCTTTTCTTCCCTGGGCCCCCTGTGGCCTTTCTCCACAGCAGATTCAGGCATTGCAGGCTTAATTACTCCCTCTGCTTCCATTGGTGCACAGAGCTCTGTGCTCCTGAGGGCTCTGGAAGAATTCCATCCAACAGGACAATCAGAGAGATCCAGCATTACACAACTGGTCCAAGGGGTCCTGTGTAATGTGCCTGAGCTGACTGCTCTTCCTCTCTGTGACATTGGACCCATTCAGGGACAATGCACAGAAGGCTCTGGAATCAGTCCACAGGAACCAGATCTTTTGTTAGGTAAATTAAGACCTTAAACATCCATTTCTTCTTTAGGGTTCTGCCTCATTTTTGTCAGACCCAACTATTTTCTTCATGCTGTGACAATTAATTGGATTATTTTCATTTAAAGATCCAAGACCACAAGATAAGTGGAATGGAACAGAATTGTTTTCCTTTCCCTGCTCTCCCTCATTAGTAGTCTAAACAAGTGTGAGGCTGCATTAAGTTTGTAGCTATTTTGTTAGCTTGAAATCACTTTCTTCTCTTCTGCAGATGGAGACTGTGCTTAGATCATTATATTCCAGGGTGCAGTTGTGGTATATTAAAAGTGAAAAGGCTACTTATGGAATTTATGCTTGCAATTACCTTGGTAGTGAAAAGGGACAGCAACAAAAGTAAGTTTCACAAAGAAAAGGAGCAAAAAGGAAATTGCGGCATGTTTACATATTTATTTATTTATTTTTACTGTGAAAAGTGGCATAAAATGCTGCCTGAACAAATCTCTAGGCTAAATTGGGCAGATGGTGGTATCACTGCAAACTGTGCCTGCAACACAGGTGAGCCTCCAAAATGTCATCCCATTTAGCAGGTTGGTCTTCACAGGGTGGTTGTCTCAATTTCACACAGGCTTGACCTACAGATGCAGTGGTTGACCAGTCCGTCTCCTAAGCAACCTTTGAAAACTTGCTGAAATGCCAAAGCTGTTGGGGAGCTGTCAGAGCTGTAGTGCTTCATCTGGAAACCTTCAGAGGGTCACTTTCAGGATGAATGGGAGAAGGTACATGTTCTTTATTGACATTAAAGCTTCAGAGATTTTGCTGGGTGAGGCCAGTACACTCACATCTTCATGTGCCAGATTCAGTTACAGACTGTGCGTGGATGTGTTTGTAACTAGGACAGATAAATGGACAGGGATCCCATAATATTTCTGTCAACTGAGAACCCATTCTTGATCGCTTATCAAGACTTCACCAGCAAAACAATTAATCTTCTCCTAAAAGATGGGTTAATTTTCTGAATATTTATAGTGATTGTGTGAGACATGGAAAACTTGGCTTTTAAACCCCCATTTCAAATGAAAATTACCCTTGGGTTTTGAAATGTTTTGCCTAGAATCTCCTGCTAAAGGTAGCTAAGCCAATTTGCAAAGCCAGCTCATTTCAGAACTGACCTTTGTCAAACTGAGAGCTATCATTTTTTTAACCCTGAAGATTTTTCCTGCATTTCATTGATGTATGAGAAATATTCAAACTTCAAGAGCTGCCAGCTCTAGTTCTGCAAAGAGTTTTCTCTCCCTCTTTGTGCAGCAGAACCAATATTTAGGTTGGAGAGTTGTCCTTGTTGTCTAGGTTGCTGTCTAGGTTGGAGAAAGGTCCTTTCTGCAACTTTGCCACTGAAGATCAGATTAGCATTAAAAATCTAGAACAGATTTCTGCTGTTAACAAACAGCAAACAACCCCCTATCCTGTTCAGTAAGAAGGACCAGTGATGAAAGGCATGACAAGAACATGCTTCACACACCCTGGAAAGAGAAGACAACCCCTGCCAGGCTGTCAGTGGTTGGGGAAGTGTTGTAGGAACAGTCAGGTACTGCTAAGTGGACTTAGGGAACAGGGAAGGCTCTAGGCAATGGAGCTGGAAGCCAGTGAGTGAAAGGACTGGAAATGTAAATCAAGAATGCAGCAGAGCAGGGGTGGCATCTCTGTGTGAGTATTTAGGATAGGGTTCTTTAGGCTTTCAATTATTCCATTCAAATGGAGAGTAGTAGGGAAACAGGAAAGAAAAGATTAAATAACCAAAGCACTTGCCTAAACCCTGGGATTTCATTACCATCATCTCTTTTTTTCCCAGACTCATGGTTCTGTGAATTTTGTGAAAGTTTAGGAGAGGAGAGCTGATTTAAGATTTTTGAGCCCCTAAGGATTTGCAGTGTTTCCCTAACCCTGAATTAGCTTAACTTTGGGTTAGAAAAAACTTCCCATGTTCTTTCCAGTGATCCCTTTACACTGTGCTTGCTTCTTCCACCACGGAAACAGCAGCTCTGGTCTTGAGACTTCTTGATCCATGGAGCTGTGGTTTTCTGAGGTTATCTTTGACCATTGCTCTGATCTCTTCCCTCACCAAACTTTCCTCCCTTCNCCTGTGGTTTTCTCAGGTTATCTCTGACCACTGCTCTCTGATCATTGCTCTGATCTCTCCCCTCACCAAACTTTCCTCCCTTCCATGCAGCTTCTCTGAGGTACAGCTGGATCATTCACATTAGCAATGGAGTGCCTGAACATGAACACAAAGCTTACAGTCTAAGCTTATACCAGTCCTTTTTTCCACAAACCTTTCATGGTTCCAGAAGTGCTTCTTCACAGCCCCACTGAGATCGATTCCATTTCCTTGTAATCCATCCTCTTACCTCCCATACTGGCTCCATACATTGAGCTACAGACTCTGGAACCACAGGTTTTGACTCTCCTGCAACAGACCATCAATCCATGAGATAACAGGAGGGAGAGCTTGTCACTTCAACCCTGTTCTGTGGGACCAGAGCCAGACTGTGCCCTGTGACTGAAGTGTGGTGTTCTGAGTTACATCACAAGGCACGGCAGCTCCAGTTCAAGTCAGGTTGGTCAGGCTCTGTGCCTCCTGTGCCTATTTTGCTGTCCTTGGTTCTCCTGTGTCAGCTACACCATGCTGTGATGCCAGCCAGCCCTTCCAAGCAAGAACATCCTCTCCCTAGGCTCTTCCAGAAGCTGTGTTCACTGGGATAGCTCCTGGGACTTTAGTATCAGGCCCTAAAATAGATGCATTAGAGTTGAAAAACAGGGAACAGAATGTAACAGCAAGTTCCATCATTTTGTTTACATCTTGTTCCAGTTTCTTTTTTCCCTAATTTATTTTGAGAGCTTTATGTCAGACAGAAAAGCTGCACTTGATCACCATATAGGAAGCAAATGTTGAGTAAGAAGACAGTGTGGTTAAGCTTGCAACACACACTGATCTCCCATGTCTTGGGATAATGTGAAAGAAACAATGGATTTAGCAAAGAATCTACAGAGAATCTTTGCTAAGAAGAAAAAAGCATATGATCACTGCTGAACCAGTGTAAGAACAGATCAAATATATTGACTAAGAACAAGATGTCTGGAAAACACAAGTATTTTTGTTTAGTATATTATTTTGTGCCCTGGGATTGACTGGGAAAATCGTCACCTTCATTTTTCTCTGGAATTTCAAAGAAAGGACAATACTGACTGTGCTAACTGTTGAATAACACTGAGCTTCCTTAATTAAAAATAGTTATTATTAGTTAGTTTATTTGTTGACTGTTTTGTTCCAGACTTTCCATGCTTCTTTGTTTATGGAAAAAGATCATGTACTAAATACGTGTCTTGCAAATCCACCAAGGATTCTCTCCAAGGAGAATCCAGGAATAATATTTTAAGAGATGACGTTGTTTAAGCGAACTCAGCTATAAATATTTTAATTGCTTACAAAATGAATCAAATTAGTCACATCCTTAACTCCTGCCTGAGGAATCTGGTATCTCTGTGCCAGGAAGAACTATGCTGTGGGTTCCAAATTGCCTGCAAAAGTCACAGCCAAGCCAAAAATTCATGCTAAAAAAAATAATACTACTTACATAGGAAAGAAGTCATTTCAATGGTATTGAAAATTGGCGAAATCCTGGTTTTGGAAGGGGTGCTGGGAGTTGCTAAGATGTTCAGGATATGAGCTGACAGTCTGTAAGGTGACTATACCAATTTCCTTGATTTTTTGGAGCTGAATGAGTTGCTTTGTTTTTTAGACTATACACATGGAAATATAAATGGTTTCCCTGTGACATAGATGCTATTAATATAAAGAAAGTTATCTGGGCTTTCAGGAAAGTATAAACGAGAACTTTCTCAGAAAGGGTGTGGATATAGAACAGTCTGTGGTTGCCTATATGGAACAGAGCTAGACTGTTTCAAATATCCTCAAAAGGTGCCTCATTTTTAAAAAATGAACTAGTATTACTTATTTGTTAACACAATTTAACATTTTCCTATTTTTAAGAGACATAGCAAATGATGTGTTCTGCCTCTAGATCAAGACGCAAAGCAAAAATTATGTACCCCCGGTTAAATTCATGATTTGTCCACACTTTGAAAGGTGAAATTCTGGTTCCTTTCCTTCCAAAAATGTAATAGAAATTGGCAACATGACAGATGAAAGTATGGAATGGCTTCCAGGCTAGGAATAAAGACAACTGAGAAGGAACAGGATATTAAAAAAAAAGAGTAGCATTGCTAGGATGGACATGGATTGACGGTTCATTGTCTGTGCTGGTAACAAAATCAGGATCCCCACCAAGATACTCTCAGAACCAGGTTCAGGAAAAGCCAAAGGAGATGAGTTTCACACAACATGCTGTCTCTACCATGTGCTGGGAATACAAGATGTTTCCAAGCTTTTAAGAGTAAAAAAGAATGAATGCACAAGCATTTGGAAGAGCAAAACCCTTGGAGCTATGATTTAGACAGACAACATCAGGCTCGGAATAGGTGAAGAGTGAGAGGGTTTGAAAGGAATCCTCTGTGATTTTTTTCCATTCATCCTTTTCCCTAGGCATCAGGCCATGATCACCAGGAAGATAGAAATGTGCCCAACACAGAGCCCAGCTCTGAACCAGTGCAGACATTCTGTTGTCATCAGGTATTTTTAAATATTGATGATAATTTCCTAGAGATGGAGAATGGCAGGAAGCAACTGGGTGAGCAAATGTTACTTCTATGAATGGTTTTGCAGAAGGAAACCCAATGAATTTCTGAGTTGTCTCATTCTTCAAGCGTGTGCAGACCCAAGATCTTAATTGTTTAATTCAACTGTGAAACACTGTATATGAAGTATGACCATATGTGCCTCCTTTTAAATTTGCATTCCACCTATTAAGAAGTTACATTTTTGTCTATGCTGCAGCATTTTCTGAACATTTGATTCACTACTCTGCCCCACTGGAATCATGCAACTAAAGATCTACAGTGCACTCAGCAGGTGTGAAATCTGATCAGAATTGTGTAACAGCACACTGCTAAAATGTCATAAAACAGATTCAAGCATTCATTTTTTTCTTGGCCTTCTACCCGTTGAATATAAAAACCATAGAATTCTGGTTTTCAGACAGATCAGGGAGCTACAAGTAAAATTTGGATTACAAGGTGGTATCAACAACAGCTAAAAAGGTCATCATAAACCAATGGAAAATTTGTGGGAACATTTCTGAATGGCTTGCACTATGCTTACCTGGCTCTGCATTATTTCCTGACCAATCTTGAGTGTTCTGGAATTTTTCTGGCCTATTCTTAAGAAAAACACCTGGACTATATTAGGAAAACAGTAAGAAAGAAAGGAAAGTCAGAATTGATTGCTCAATGTCAAGTAGTTACATGCAAACTATTTGTGAATTAAACATTTCTAGGTTATTTCTGATGTTGAGAAGGAGCTTTCATGGTTAAAACCCACTCTGAATCTTTCCAAGAGACATCTCCAGCGTGACTCTGATACAGCAATTTGGATTTGTTACACCAATTGACTGCAAAGAAAGAAATGTCAAACCCCCACATAAATGTCCTTTATGGACAAGCTCTCCCTCTTTCGAACTACAATAACGAGGACAACATTGTTTTGCTTTGCTACAGACGTTCAAAAAACTTTGCTTAAGTTTTTTGAAGACTTCAGAGGTTCGGTGGAATTTGACAAGAGGTATTTGGGCTTTTGTGTTTGCCTTTAATTGCTGCGCCCCGGGGTGGATCCCGCTGCTGCTGCTGCTGCAGCCGGGGCCGCCGGAGCAGAGGGCGCAGGACCTTGGCTGCTTGTCACAGCTTGCAGGACCGGGATAGCACAAAGCCTGCAGAAGTTTGCACGTTCAGAGCAAAGATTTTGTTTCAAAATGTTTGTCTAACTCCTATGCCTGGCAGCTTAAAGAGCTGCCGCCCTTCTACACGGTGAATGGAGGCCTGTATTTCTATATTACAGGCTAACTCTGGAAATACACAGAAATAAAAGTTTATTGGGCTGTTGGTAATGGTTACACTGTGTCACAGTTTGGGTTAAAACCTTAGGTATTTCTGTCAGCTCTCCTTCAACAACAAACAAACTTCATCTGCCTGCAGGTTTGGCTTTGCCAAAATTGGTTCATTTCAGGATAAGCATTTGGTTGTAAATTTCTTTAGGTGTGCAGACCTTCAAAGACTTTTGACAAACTCAAATATTCACCAACCACCAGCCAACTAACTTTACTGCAACAGTGGTGAACCCCTTAATCAAACTTTTATAGCAGAGAGATGACCTTCAGTGTGTACAGCTCTGTTAAAAACATGTATTTAAAATTAGAAAATTAGATTAAATCATGTGTGTTTTGCAATGGAATGTCCGCTAACATAAGTACTTTTACAGCCACATAAAAATAGAAATGTGAAATACTTAGTTTTTCCATAGGTCTGTTAAGCAACAGCCAGTGCTTTTATTAATATACTGTTTCTCTTTTTAATTGCACTTTTATTTAGAAAAATTCACAATCCTGACTTATGAGGAAAGTTATATGGAATCATACAGAAAACTTGAAATGCAAACAGACATGCCTCATTCCTCTAAAACAAGAGACTGGTTCTTTATATGCCAGTAATTTTAGTAGTCTTAGGGAGCCATTTGTTTCCCTTTCTCTCTTGAAAATAATTAAATAAATGGAAGTCTGCCTCACTTCCCCCCCCCTCACATATCCACATACATGCACAGGACCAACAAAACTCAGTAATTTTCCACTGGCACAACAGCCTTTCAGTGCTTGCCATCTGCTGTGCTGGCAGGACCCACCAGAGGAGCACCAGCAGCAAGGCAGGAACTGGAATGTCACGTTGTGAATATTCATTCCATTTTCATTGTCACAGCTGGGCCTCATCATCTCCCCGAGACTGACCTTGCCTCCCTCGACTTCCCTGTGGCAGCTTTGGGGAGCAGACGGGAGTAAGGTACTGAAATCAAAGCTTACAACTCACAAACACCAGGAATCCCCAGTCAAAACCACACCCCACTCCTGCTGTGGGGTAGGGATGTCTGTCACTCCCACTGACCACTGTTACTGACAGCGATTTTTAAGGACTTTTGGGAAGTCCTTAAAAGTTCTGGGAAGAGAACTTTAGTGAAATACCACTTTTCTAGATCCACAACCAGTTTATTTTGAATTTATTTATCATAGAATGTCTTTTCCCCTCTTGCTAATTCTGTTTCTGGGTTACGTGTCCATGCTTACAGTGAACCTGAGTGCACAACTGCACTACCTCAGGTTTCAAATGTAGGACTGGAGCTCAGATGTCCCAAAGGACAGTCAGTCTCTTCAGGAAGCACTCCTGCACCTCATTCAAGTTAAAACATGCTAATTTTAGGCTTCTGTTATTTCAAACCTACCAAATCTAATGCTTTCAAAACCCGGTCTCAGCAGGTAGGTTCACAGTGCTCAGGGAGGTCCATGGTGGATTCTCTGGGTCTGCTGTAGATCCTGAAATTGTAAGGTCTCTGGGCAAGAAATCTGCTTTAGTGCACGAAACTCCTAAGTTCCTTATCTCTACATAAAGACTAATGAGGTAAAATAAATCAAATCCGTCTGTCAGTTAAGTCCCCCTCATCAGCAACTCTCCTCAAGTGATGACATCAAGACAAACTTCCCCTCACTTCCACATGCTCCATGTCATGATGGAAGCAGATGATTGTCCTTTGTCACTCCTCCAATCTGAGCTCACAGATTTGCCTTCTGCATAGCTGAAGGCCGTTTAACTCCTGACTGTGAGAGCTGGCACAACCACGAGCCCTTCAGTGAGTCCCGACTGGCAGAGCTTGCTGAGTGCCAAGGATTATGCTGGTCTGGAAGGACAGGATCGTGGGAAGAGCATGGGTTGCAGGTAGAGAGAAGTGATCCTGCTCCTCTGCCCAGCCCTGGGAGGCACATCTGGAGAGCTGTGTCCAGCTCTGGGATCCAGGAGGGACAGGGAGCTCCTGGAGCAGGGCCAGCAGAGGCTGTGGAGATGATTTAGGGCCTGGAGCATCTCTGGCAGGGAAAGGCTGAGGGAGCTGGGGCTGTCCAGCCTGGAGAGGAGCCCCAGCTGAGAGGGGCCCTCATCCCTGTGTGTCCCTGTGAGCAGGGAGGGCTCAGAGCAGGGCCCAGGCTCTGCTCCGTGGGGCCCAACAGTGGCACCAGAGGAACGGGCAGGGACTGATCCCAGGAGGTTCCACCTGGACAGGAGGCAGAACTTCTGTCCTGGGCAGTGGCCGAGTCCGGAGAGGATGGCGAGTCTCCCTCGCTGGAGATATTCCAGAACNCGCGGCTCTCGCGAGAGCCGGCGGGTAAACATCGGCCCCCGCCGCGGGCCCGCCCGCTGCCATTAGCGCGGGGGCGGCGCCGCGCTCGGACCGGGCGGGAGGTGAGTCTTGAGGGGAGCCGGGTCCTGAGGGCAGCCGGGCACCCTCCGCCCCGGCGCTGCCCGCGGAAACTGCCCTGGCACGCTGCCGCTGGAGACTGGGAATCTCCCCCTGCCTCCCCTCTTTCCTCCCCCCGCACCGTGAGGCAGCAGGAGCAGCCATCGCCGTGGAGGCTGTGGGAGCGCAGCCTCAGCCTCGGCTGCGGGGACGGTCGGGGGTGGCTCTGGGCTGCGGGGCAGTTCGCCCGCCTGCCCCTCGGGTGACTCGTCCCCTGCCCCCGGGATGACTTGCGACTCGTCCCGCAGCTCCTAGGGTGGCTCGTCTCGCTGCCCCCGGGGTGCCTTGTCCCCCTGCCGCCCACTGGGAGGCTGAGGTGCCCCCGGTGGTGACGGTGCGGGGACAGAGGTGAGCCCGGCGGGGCGAGCAGGGCCAGGGCTGTGCGGAGACCCCGCCGGCAGGGTCAGGGCTGCGCTGTACTCGTGCTACAGAACGTGGCTCGGGGCTTAAGGGTGTCCTGCCTTCTTTAGAAATAAATAAATAAATAAAGCGACGAAATTACCTCCGTAATGCGCTTAGAAAAGCAAACAACCTTCACAAGTTTCCACTCGCGGGAGGAGCAAATCTCAAACCTTCTGCCGAGCCGGAGGAGTTTGGGATTGAGGCCCCCGTGGTTTGGCTGTCCGGCTGGGGCTCTGTGTCTTTAGACAATTCTCATTGACTCCGGTAAAAGTTAAATGCTAAGAACTCACAGAGGTCTCGCAGTTGTTTGGTTTTACTTGATCTGGAACGCCTTAGGTTAGAATAGCAGAGTTCACACGCATGCCTCCGCCGATGTACCTGTCTTCCTCTTGCAAAATCCGGACTGGGAATAAATGAGCCTTGCTGTAGCCTCTGAATCAAAAGCAATGCCGATGTTTCTTTCTTTTCTTTTTTCTTTTCTTTTTTTTTTTTTTTTCCTAAAAGTTTCTTGTAAGATATTTGATGGGATGTATTGGTTTTGCTTTTACCTTCTTTTCAGAGAGCAGTGGGGTTTTTGTTTACTGTAGATCTTGTAGTTTGTCAGGTGTGCTGATTCAGTGTTTTGATGACAGTTTTTTAGAGTCACTTTAAAGCAGAGGGATCTTGTTTATGAGTGTTTATAAGGCTAATAAATCTTGCTAAGTTGTTGTGCCTGCTCCATAAAAGATGCCTGAATATACACAGGAATCTGAAAAATTGTTTTCATTCCTTATGCTTCAGGAATGAAAGAATATCAGATTTAATTTTACTCTGAAGAGTGAGAAGAAATAGGAGCCCACAGGCTACTGACCTGAGAGGGGATGATCCCTGAGCACCCTCACTGTCTGTGAAAAATCTGTTACTGTATCCAATAGATTTGCTGCAGTTTTACCTTCTGTGCCATATGTACACATGTTTTCCTGGCTTTGTTAAGAAATGTCTTGGATAGGAAAAGTGAAATTTGCATAGCTCTGTGAACTCATTTGTTCTTCATAATGTACATGGCATACTGTATGTTCAATTTAAATACTTGTGCTTAACAGAGCTTAAAAAAATTCTACATATTTATTTCTCAAACATTTCAGGGGAAGATAAATCCCAAGCCACTAGCTAAGCAGAATCCAGAAGCAAATATTTACAGAGGACAGGTATCATGCTTTATTTCCTTCTGCACTCTTTTTTTTTTTCCAGAAAGTTAGTCTGTCTTAAAAAAACCAATCCCCATTATTAACTTGCAGTGGACTTGGAGCAGGCCCATGCTCTTGGTGAGGGAATGCTCCCAGGAGAACAGAAATTTTGGATTTCTGTCAGATGATCTGTTGTGGACCTGCTGGTGTGAGCTTTTTGGTGCTGACCTCGGGAGCCTGATCCGCAGTGGAGTCCCCAGTAGGACTCTCCTGGATTGGAACATTATGGGATGTCATGCTGGAGTTCAGTGCATGTGGCTGAGATTTCCATACCTGTTCTTCCTCAGGAGTTCTGTGTAGCCTCCCTTGGCTTCTAAGTCTTTTTGTCCCCGAAGTCTGAATGGTGGGTAGGAGGGTTTTTTAACCATTTAGGTTACTGCTAAATGGTTTGGGATGGCTCCTGAATCCTGTGGTGACCACAAGGAGCTTAGTCACTGTCGATGTCTGCTGGGCTTGTCTTGCTTTCAAAGCTTATCTTCTCCCTACAGATTCAGTTTTTGCTCAGTCCATGTTTATTCCAATAAAAATGTTGTTCTTCCCACCAAGTTTAAGCTGAGCATTTAGTTAAAATGTGAAGCCAGTTGATAAACTTTGATATTTGTATTCCAGGAGATGCAGGGTAGACATGGAAATTGCAATGAAAGGAATTGCTTCTCTGAATGCAGTATTCATCAGCACAAAGCCCGCTAAGCTGATATTATATGGTAAATGGTTTGCTTTTAGTCTCCCAGAAAGAGGCTTTGTGTCTTAGGGTAATGGCAGTTGACATAAATCAAACATACAATTGTCCACAAAATCATTTAATCTTCTCTTGTTGCTCATTTCAACATATAGCTGCACTTAGAGCAGACCTGCCACTAGCGGTAATTGCACTGCTGGGGCTTGAAAATATGGGTTTGATAAATAACTGGAGTCTAATTTTTGGGATTGGTTGGTGCAGAATTTTTCAGAGAGTGGTGATTAAATAACAGCGTTTGTTGTGCAAAAAATTGTTACACTGGGGTAAGCCAATTTAATATTGCGGGGTAGGAACTCAGGGAAGAGTTATTTATTTTGTGGTATGAATTTAAGTGGTGAACTGTATTTAAGGTGGCAGAGTCTTGTCTTGAAGTCTCAGAAATTAGTTGTCAAATGCAGCAGAGCAGACTTTATAATTTGATTGGTAGAGGAAATTCTGTAAGTCTGTAGTTTAAAGCTACAGAATAACTTCTGGCTGTCCCACTGCTCCTGTATTGCATGGGGAAGTAGTAGAACATTTTCATCTTAACAATATAGAACAAAACAGGAAGTAGAGGAAGAAATAAATGATGAAGAAAAACTCAGTTTCCTTGTCATAAATAATTTGATCAGTATGGGAAGCATTAAAATGAGCAGTTGTCGTAGTTAATACTGCTTTACTTGTGAAACCAGGTAATCTTGTAAGGCATGCATTGATATCGCATTAAATGCTTTTTACAGATTAAAAAAGCAAAGGAAAATGGTGGATCAGGAATGAATATTAATTTTTATGCTTAAAATATCTGATTTTCTGATTTCTTGGTTATTTAGATTTTGGATTTTATATTCTGGTTTGAACTGTAGACTTGAAACTTAGTTTGTGTTGTATGCCTTTAATATTTATCCAAACTTTCAAATTTGTTAGGTGATTTATGCTTTTATGAGAGTTACAACTGCTCAGAATGTGAAGAAAAGAGATGCCTAGAATTTGGAGGACTGCTTTTATGGGATTTTGATTGTCTAAGGAACAGTTGTCTTGATGTTTTTACCAGTAAAAGCAGCAGTGGTTGGTTAAAATGGTAGCCGGGGTTTATGGGATTTCACAAGAGTGAGAATGTCCTGCAGTAGTGAAAAGGGAATCAAGGATTGACCTTTCAGTAACACGGAACAGCCAGGATGAAGTAATGGTTTGGTGTGTGCAGGTTGTGCAAACAGATGGAGTTTATCAAAGGTGGCAGAATGAATGGGAGGGAGGAAGTGAAGGGATAACTCAAATCTATATGGGGCACGAAGAGTGTTTACTGTATTGCAACTTATATTAGCTATGTCTCTTGTGTTCCAGAGTTTGAGCCTGTGGTCACTGACATGCTGTAGAGGAGCTCCAGTCTTAGCAAAGACCTTGGCATATTGGAGTGTGTTAAATTTCCTTCCACAGAAGGGGAAACAAAAAATCTTATCTTTGACCAGATGAAAGGTTGTGAGACCTTTTTCTACTCTGTGTAATAAAGAGAGCTGTTTACAATTCTAAGAGCACTGTGTGTAATGTCACATTAAGTTAAGTACTGCATTTATAAAATGTGCCAAGGTATTTTAGCAATTAAATCTCCTGGTAGGAAAACAAAACCCGGTCAACCATCCCCCAGACAAACACTTGGAAAACTTGGCCTTCCCAGAAAGTTATACTTGGTTGAAGGCCCTTTTTATGCGCCACTGTAGTAGAATAATGCTTATGAGAAATGCAGTTGGTTGCAGTTAAAATGAAGATACTGGGTCGTGCCAAACCATAGGAATTGCAAAGACTCAGCTTCTCTACACGGGAGTGTATGGAAGGGGCAGTGATCAGAACTTCCATTCTCATACCAAGGGGTGAGGAGGGAATGAGAGTCAGCACCACTAAGACACCTGACTACCCTGAATGACTGCTGGAGGCAGAAACAACAAAGGGAAGGGGCTTGGCAGGAGCAGCTTGTCACAAGTGGGGAGCTGTGTGTGCTCTGGGGGCTCTGCTGTGTACAGGCTCCATATCCCTGTTTCTGATACAGCAGAGAGTGAGACTGCTGCTCTGGCATGCTTGTGCTGTGCCATGAGCTTCCTCCAGGATCACTGAGAACCCCCCAAAGGGCAGATGGGGCCTGTTCCTGCCACATCACTGCCACTCTGGAGACTCTTGAGTGTTCTGTGAGTAGCAAGTTTCAGTGTTTTTATGACTTCTCTAGTAAAAACCTAGTTACAGCTGAACTGATAGGTAAATTCCAAAGGATATTTCCTTGTCTGCAGGAGGGCTGTTGTGTACAAACCAGCCAAAATCTGGATGGCCTCACCACAGAACCCTCTTACCCTTGTTTGGAGCTGAATTTGGAATTAGATGTCTTAGGTTTTCATGGATCAGACCTGTGCCCAGAGGAGGGAACAGGGTGCAGGTGTCCCAGTATTGCCCCTTTATTACCCAGTGCAGAGCTGCCTCTTTGGCTGATAGGCTAGATTTGAACCAGACTGGAGAAGGCAGAGGCAGTTCACAGGCTTCAGTGTTCCACTCTTTCCCATAAAAACTGAGGGAAACCTTTCCTTTCAGGAGAAATTCCCTTTTCCCAGATTAGCCTGGTAAAAATGGCAGACCTTAGACCAAGGGCATGAGGCTCCTTTTGTCTTTCGTATATTGGAAAAGTGTTTATTACAGACTTTTCTTAAAATTTGTTTTAATTACTTTTTACAATGCACAGTTGCATAATGTGCTCCCTGCCCTTCCCTCTTGCTGGTGCCTTATAAGGGAGGTAACCAGAACGGCAGCCAAATATCAGCCTGATGATGAAAGAATTGTTCCACTTAAAATGTCACTAATTTTTAGCCTGCTGAGTCCTGTATGAAGAGGAAAGCTTACATTAGCAGCTCCCCAGATGAAAGCGTTTCACTGCATTGTTTAAAGACAGCTGTTGTTTCTTGAAGTTTAAGATTGCTCTCTTCTGTGCTCTGTGGTGTTTGCAGAGCAGGAAAGGAGAACAAATTTAATCACAAGGTAAGGATTTAGTGGGAATACCTGTTCCTTCAAACAGTAGCAACTGGATATGTAGAATGAAGCCTATTTAACAGTAATTAAAAGTATAATTTAACAAGCTGTGAAATGTGGAACTATAAGAGAATTTTGTGTTCTGCATATGAGGTGGGACGCAGTCATTCAGCAATGAGGGCCATGGCTGGTACAGACAGGTAACAGGCAGCTGTTAAAGCACATTCCTGTTTAGTGGAGTAATGGCTGTTGCACTAGTGTAGCAAATACTCTTGGTGAGCCTTAGCAAGGCAGTTTGAAAGGCTGAGGGGAATTGGGATTGTTCAGCCTGGAGAGGAGAAGGCTTTGTGGTGACCTCATTGTGGCCTTGCAGTGCCTGAAGGGAGCCCCCAGGAAAGATGGAGAGAGACTCTTGACAAGGGCCTGGAGTGACAGGACAAGGGGCAATGGCTTCACACTGACAGAGAGCAGGGTTAGATTGGATATTGGGAAGAAATTGTTCCCTGTGAGGGTGGGGAGGCCCTGGCACAGGTTACCCAGAACAGCTGTGGCTGCCCCATCCCTGATAGTGTCCAAAGCCAGATTAGACAGAGCTCTGAGCAACCTGGGATAGTGGAAAGTGTCCCTGCCCATGGCAGGGGGCTGGAACTGGATGATCTTTAATGTCCCTTTCAACCCCAAGCAGTCTGTGATTCTCCAAAGTAAGGTTGCCTGGTGGTGCAGATCCTAGAGTTGCGTGTCTTGGAGGGCAGTCAAGTGCATCGCAGCAAATTCCGACTTTCAAGATAAGGTGAAAAAGGAATTTTATCATTTCTGGTGTCATTAACATGCATCTTTCTCACTGGTTTTTATTGGTTTTGTTTGTACTTGGTTGGTTGCACTGAAGTGGTAAAGAGTTCTGGTTGAACTGGTGACTGTTCTTTGACTGACTTGCCACATTTCACTTGTGTAAACCAAAATTTTATTGTGCCTAGAGAAAATTTCTCTTGCTACACTAATCTGTCTGCTGATAGTTTATTTCCTTCACTTCACGAAATTAGTTATAGCATGTGTCTCCATTTCCATGAATCCTGTAGGAAAGGAAATATTAATATTCAGGTTTATTGGGGGGAGAGGAAAGAAACAAACCAACCTAACCTGATGATACTGTAAGCACAATTTCTAGTAAAGTCTTATTGTTTAGTCGCTCCCCACTCTTCACAGCCACAGGTAGTCTTAGGAAGTAGTGACTAAAGGCAGAGAATTGAGGTTTATTAAAACAGTTCTTCATGAATTTGTTTCTCAAATGTCCTGCTAGCAAAGAATATAAATAACCACTTTATGCTGAAGTGTATTAGATGGTTCCTCTTATGGTTAATTATTGTATGGACACTGCTGCTCTGTGTTTAATTTAACAGAAGGAGAGATCATATGAAGTCTGTATCACTTGAGCATCTTATCCCACCTGTAGTCTGGATGTGGTGGCCTCACTGCACAATTGCCTAAGTAGCAATTAGCAACTTGTCTGTGGGGTTTTTTTCCTTCTTAAAAAAAACAAAATTAAAAAAACCCAACAGCAACAACCTCCCCCAAAAAAACAACAAAAAACCCCCCACTACAATTATGTTAAGAGCACTTGGAATAACGACCCGTAAGTTGCTTATTCTTTGTGAAATCAAAGTGAAGTTGAAGCTGGATAAAATGACAATAAGCAGCAGAGGTTGAGGCTGTGGTCCCCATGTCCAGTGAACCCCAGAGTGCTGTCAAGGCACAGCCCATCAATTCTCAGCCCTCTGCACCACAGGCTGGAAATCACTAACTTATGATGAGCTGTGGTAGCAGGAATGAGCATCTTCAGAAATAGTTTCAGGTAAGAGATGGAATTGCAGGAATTGAATTTTGAAAAGGAGATCTGGAAAAACAATGCCAGTTGTTTGGAAGATTAAGGGAATACAGAAGGGGATTCTTCTGACTGTTAAATATTTTTCTTCTCTTTTTTCCTTGTCTTTTTTTTTTTTTTTTCCCATGAGCCAGTGATAAAGGGAAAAGAACAAAGTGGAATGCTTTGAATTGTCAAGCTTTACTGGCAAACCTTCAAAGAAACTGGAAAATTTTTTACCTTTCTTACATTGCACCAGTTGTTGACTGCTCTAGTTCTCAGTAATTAACAGTGTTTACAAGCAACATTCACCCATTTTTTTACAGGGAGTTGTGGTAGTGTTGCAAGAGAACAAATCCATGGGATGAATCCTTGGATTCCAGCTGTGCTGGCATGGTAGTCATATGTAGAAGGATGGAAGTGTCCAGGTGAGGATTAGAATGTGTTTACCAGCTAATCAGTTTGAGCAGGTAAATCCTGGCACTTCCAAAGGGTTGGTTATGCCTGGCATGTAACTTAGATGCAAGTGGACTTGCATAAAAGTTTCTTGTGACAGGAATGATGGTGTGTTCTCCCAGCCTTGCTCTGGGCTTTGTCACAATGAGGAGTGAGAAATGAGTGCCATACTGATGTGATCAGTGCAGAGAAATTCAGGCCATGGATGTGTCAGTGGGCTTGACCAATATGTGGATATTTAAGTTAATGTATTTCAGGTCTAATCCCAGCTCCTTCAGTGAGAATCGGTGGTGCTGATGCTGCTGTAGGATGACCTAAAGGAACTTTCCACTTGGTTTTTTTAGGAGGCATCTGAGTACAGCCTGCCCCATTCCCTGCTCCCAGGTCAGGCTGGAAGCACTGTAAGCATTGTCTCTGGCAGCTGGGGTTCATTCATAACTCCAGAGTCTTAGGCTCACACTTGGATACCTTTAAGCCCCATTTAATCCCAGAGGGCACCTGATTCATGTGGACTGTTTGCTTTTGCTCACAGACATGTAAGCCGCTTTTGTAGTGGTACATCAAAAAAGAAAGAACAAACCCCTTTCAGAGTTCAGGTGAAAGAGATGAACATTGTATCACCAAAACCAAGGAAGAGAGAATTTCTCCTCTCTGAATACACACTGACCTACAGCACTGACTGGAGCTACTGCTCACTTTGTGCTGCAGCCTGGCTGCTGACAGAATAATTTTGCTGAGCACCTCTGCTGCAAAGAGGTTCCTTGGAGCCTGGCAAAAATACTGCAATTTTACCTTTGGTCCTCAGTAAGATGCAAAACTCTGGCCTTTTTGAGGGTACAAAGAGGAAATATGCTTGCTCTTTTTATGTTCAAATAAGCAAAATAACATTCTGCTCTGTAAAATAATCTTTAGAGTCAAAAGGAACATTTGGGGAACAATCAATGGACACACTTTTTTAATGTGTACTTTGGATCACTGCATTTGAAAGGATTGAAATCATAGTGGAAAGTCAAAAAAGAAAAAGGAAGTAATAATGGAGTAATTGGGAAGGGAATTGTTATACTCTTAATAAAGAGAAGTAGTTTTAGCTGATTTTCTCTCTGCCTTTTTTGTTAAACAAGCAGCAATATTAGAAAGCCAATTTCAGTTTTGTTTATTGTTCAGTCCAGTTTCAAGTGTTGACCCTCAGGCACAGAATGAGCTTGTGCTGCTGAGGGAGCAAGGGCTGCAAGAGAAGAATTATAATTAAAATTTTGCTTATACTGTTTTGCTTTAAGAAAAAAAATCCAAGAAACTGAAAGCTGTTAGTATTACTTGTATTTTTTTTCTTGTAGAAGCTAATTTTTGAAATTAGTCCTGACAGTGTCTTTCTTATTTCTCTATGCCTGTAAGTTTCTCAGTCTGAGAACCAGAGCATAAATGTATTTTCTTGGTTCTTCTGCTGAAGTGCTCCTCATCAGTCGTGTCATCTCTAAAGGTGTACAGACTGAGAAGATAAAAGCTTCTTTATCCTTACTCAGGACATTAGGGAGAGTGAATCTGCATCTGCCTCTGTGCAGCTGGAGAATGCAGTTGCAGGATGAGGTTTTCTTATGTCAGTGTGGAATTCAAGTGCTTTCTCTCCTTCACTTGTGTGCTCAGGCAAGGCTGGGTTTTTGCCACAAAGATTGGTTAATTGAGGGCCACCCACCACTTCTCCTTCAATCCTAAAGTAAATCCTGCTCAGATACTGAGTAGGAGCAGTGCAGCCCAAGCTCCATATTTGTCTTGGATGGAAGGCCAGACTCCTGTCTGGAACATGTGAATTGGTGCTTTGGGTGCAGCTTCCTTCTATTCAGGGGCGGGGATGGTCCTGTCAACAGAGCACCTGTTCTACAAGATGAAGTCACTGACAGAAGAGGCCTGCCAGTATTTATGTACATCAAGGCAGGGAAACAGGAGCTTTTTGTCCTGTGCTATTGCAAGCACCTGCCTTTGCTTTTCCCTCCAGTTTTCCTTTCCTTGGATAGATCAGGAATGTAATTTGTGCTTGACCCTGGCTGTAGGGTCTTTAATGAAATAAAATTTAGCTAAGGAAGCTTTACTGAATGCATTCCAATGGCTGTCCAGATTAATGGCATTGACGAATGTGTGAGTAAAATAAACACATAAGAATTTCTTGTAATTCTTAATTTCCTTTGGTACCTCAGTCAATGCTAATTCCAACGAAGAAGCTTTTTTTGGGTTTTTTGGTGGTTTTTTGTTGTTGTTTTTTGGGGGTTTTTTAATCTACTACCATATTGAATTTGGTGGTATTAGTCTCATCAGCTTTGAGGGAGAGGGGGCTGACAAAGAATAATCCTGCCTCTGTTGTGGATACTTAGGACATTTTTTGAAGTGCTAGGCAGATATGAGTGTACTGAGATGCTTTTCACAAGTGCTTTTTCAATATTGAAACGTGGTACCCTTTGAGGTACTGACCACATTTGACCCTGTGTACTTCACAGGCATCGTTCAATCAGTTTAGCAGCTGTTTACAAAGCACCAAAATTCAGAAGGCTTTCATCTGTGAGTGAAACACATTCTTTTTGCTCAACTTGGCATCTCTGAATTTACTGAGCAGCAGCAATCCCCTAATATCGTGTGATTAGATTCAGTTCCCTCCCAATGCAAAAAGTTCCAGTTATTAATGGAATCGACTGTTGGTTATAAAGTTATTGCTCTGAATTCTGTTTGTGACACATCCAGGTAAAATTACTTTGTTTTCTTAAAGCAGAGTCTAAAATATTGTTACTTAGTTTTCTAAATTTGTATCACTTGCTTCATGCCCTCTTACTGGCAAGATACAAGGCAAATACAACTAATGACTGCTTTGTTTGAAATGATGTTGTTGGTTCAAGGTGAACATCTGTTTCTGGGCTAAATTTTCTTAAAGAAAAATGCTTGAGAGCTCTGCTGTTGGCTCCAGAAAGAAATGCAGTTAGAATGTGGGATGGGAATATTCCTGCTCCCCTTTTGCATGGTTCTAGCATGTGGGAAGCCAGCAGGTCATGGGCTTTACTACTGGTAAAGTGTTGGGTTTCAGGTATTACTGAAAGGAATACTTAGATTAGTTCATATTTGGTAAAAATGCAGTGGGATGCTTTCACAAAAGATGCTGGAAAAAAACAGTTTGTGTTTTGAAGGAGAGTGCTATTTTGAGGGAGGATAATTCTTTTTCCCTACCTTATTCAGTCCTTGGCCTTTAGAATGGTATCAGCAAAGGAAGTGACTCTTGCAGATGCTTTTGTGGTTCCTGATTTGCTGAGAGCTGGACTCAGATGCCTTGGCTCCCTTCACGTAAGCCACCAAAGAGCTATTTCCAGTTACTGCCTGGACCAGGTCTTGGAGCTGAAAGATGCCATCTCTGCCTGCCAGCCATGCCTCACAAGGATCATAACAACTTGCATTTCAAATATTTCAACATGATAATTCAGCCTTTGAAGTTTTGGCACCTATTTGGCAAGGGATGTCTCCAAAGAGGTATTTTTAGCAAACACTATATATAGAGCTTCAGATCTTCCATCTTCTTTCTTTATGTGGAGAATATTTTTACTGTCTGTTAGGTGCCCAGAATTAAAGGCTGTAAAAATGACAAGATGTTCAAGCCACAGTTGGATTCAAATTGTCTTAAATTTGGTGGGAGCTGTGCCTATCCACATTACAGACTCGCCTGTCCCTCTTCTGCTTGAGGGTCCAGTGTCCTGTGGTGCAGATGGGGATGAGGGGAGCAGGGATGCCACCTATTTCGTTTGCTTCATTGAACTTTTGGAACATAATTTAGCCAAAAGTGGAATCTGTTTGCTGAGGATGGGTTTCTGAAGGTGTTGAGAAACCTGTTACAGGGCATAGCCAACAGTCAGAGGCTTTGGAGATTATGAGGAGAAGCAAACTGCTAAATCCAAAGACTCATTCCAGATATCCTCATCACAATGAGAGCTGGCATTGTGTCAGATGCCAGGCAGGGTTAATCTACCTGTCCTTGGGTGTTTAAAAGTTGCACATCCAAGGTAGTTTCACATCTTAACCATCCTGGATAGTCAGTGGACTTGGAAAAGCACTGGGAGATGTTTGCTTCTGCCTCTTGCAAGGGTGACTACAGAGGGAGAAAAATATGTGTCCAGGGAAGGCCTGGGTGGACTTGCAGTTGTGCTGCCTCGAATGAACACCCTGATACTGCTGTGTGACTTCTGAGGAGCTCCCTGTGGCAGATGAAATGCCAACAATAACAGGATCTAGTGGGTTCACTTTTGTCAAATATCCCTGCAGGTGCACGCAAGAACTTGTGAATTCCCAGCCTCCTTTTGTTTTGCCAGCAGCGTGGTCAGGATCTGTTTGTTTGTCTCCAGAAGAGCGTGAAGAATGTGCTCCCTCAACAGCAGCTGCAAGAGCCCCAGGGCTCCTGTGATCCTCTGCAGTTGCACCTCTGAAAAATCCCCGGGCTCAGGTCAACTGAGCTTTTTCTTCTGTTTCCTGCTGTCATTCTAGATTTTCCCATAGTTCATTGTGGCATTTAGTGTTAAAAATAGGATTCCATAAAGCATTTTTATGTTCCTGAAGTGCACACACTTTATTTTTCAAACGTGTGTCTGTGTGAAGCCTTGCCAGGGGAGCAGCGTGTCTTTGCCCAGCGCTGACCTGATCTGACTGTAATACTAAACTCAAGGTGAGATTCAGGACTAATCCACTGATTCTGGGTCTCAACTCTTCCTCCAGGTTTTTGGCAGCTTCTGCAAGTTACTCTTTGTGCCTCAGACGCTGGTGCTGCATAGTTAACTTTTGATATTTTTTATGTTCTGGTGGCTGTGATTAATTTTGTTATGCCTTCCTTTCTGCATTTCTGAAATCAATCTGAAATTGTCTGGGTTGTTTGAGAACTGCATATGGAGAGTGCTCTGTCAGCATGTGTGGCTCACCGTCCCTGGAAGTGTTCAAGAAATGATTTTAGGTGGCACTTAATGCTGTGGTAGAGTTGGCGTGGTGGTGTTTGGTCAAGGACTGGACTTGATCTTGCAGGTCTTTTGCAACCATGATGACTCCAGGATTCTCTGCTGTCTTGGATATATTTCTACTAGCGAATGGAAGGGGTTTGTTCCCTGCAGACTGCTGTGGATAATTGTTACCAGTCAGGGATCTTCCCTTGCTCATACACCTTCAAATCCTGCCAGGACTGAAGTCTGGGTTCACTTCATTTCCTTCTCAGTCCAGGTGATACAGTTGCTGACTTGCATTATCAAGATCATGTGTTTTTATGTTTCAGTTTTGCAAAGTACCTTCAGAGCTGGTTGGAAAATATTTTAAAGGGACAAAACATAATTTTCTTGAAGGCTGGGAGGAAGGTACACGATACAGGGAAGGAGAATAAAGCCTGCAGCTCCAGTTCATTGCGAGATGGAGATCCTTTGTGGCATTATTAACATGAGGGATAACCCAGAGGAGAGGAAAGCAGCTTGAGGCTTGCTGGCAACCCCAAGAGACCTTTGCAGCTTTGGGCATGCTGGGAAGAGGGAGGGCACACCTTCCCTGCTGGAGGCTGCCAGCAGAGCAGCTTCCCTGTGCTTTCAGGATTTGCTGAAATTTCCATAATTTATTTTGCAAAATTTTACTCAGGGGGATTAAAAAAAAAAAAAAAAAAGAAAAAAAAAAGAAAAAAAAAGAAACTAACCCCCAGATCTTGGTTTCCACCCTTAGTNAGGAAAAAAAAGTAGACTAGCCTCCAGATCTTGCTTCCAACCCTGAGTTACCATCTTAGATCTGGAGAGAGTAATGAATTTTTTATTATGGATCTAGGCTAGGGAGGTGGGGCTCAGTATCAATGGAGCATAATCTGTGGAGTAAAAACTGCTAGTTTTTCCCAGACCTTTTCTGACTGCCAGGGGTAGTTCTAAAATAAGGGGTTTCACTTGCTTTTCATTTTGTAAATGAGTGCAAGTTAAAATATATTTTAAGGCTCAATTGAAGCAATAATTAATCATCTGAGGAATCACAGATGTAAATGTTTTTGATTCTGTGCTAATACTACTTTATTAGACTACTTTCTCTTTATTTTTTGGTGCTTCTTACACTTTCAGAAGTGAAGAGAATAGAGCAGAGCAGATGCTTCCTTGTGATTTGTGAAACTGGGACATATTCTCTCTTAGCCTGTGCTATATCAGTGTGACAAACCACATTCCTGATACTGCATGTGGCTTTGCTGGGAAACTGTAAAACTTTCCAAAGGTTACCTATTTATCAGTGCTTTAAAAGGCAGCTGAATAATGCTATTTGCATATGAGCAACAGAATGTGTAAACATCGACTGGGGAATCATTGGAGGAATGCTCTCAGCTGGACTCACAAGAGCAGCATTTCTCCAAGGCTCTTGGAGCTCAGCTGGGAAATGCTATCACCAAATTTGGCCTCTTGCAGAGCATTGATATCCAATGGTCCTTCCTCTTGCTCTTTCCCATGGATTTTCCCCGTTTCTGAATTCATGGAGAGGTTTCAGCCCTGCCTTTGGAACAGTGCAGCCGTCTCAGGTGCTTATCTTGCCGCACACCCTCCCAAACCCACAAAGTACAGATCCACGCTTGGCTGCAGCCCTCAAATGGGCAGCTCACACCAGTGCACTTACAAAGGAGTGCCTGCATGTCTCATATGTTTTAGGTTAAATAATGAATTTTCAGAATTCATTAATAACTTTTTGATACTTAAGACCCCAGTCCTTTAATGCTTTTGAACCTCTTAAGCCTCGTAACATGACCTGCTGGCTACAGGAATGATGTTTGCTTTCTTTTAGGGTAACTGAGGCACACCCTAAGTACATGTTTTCTTTTTTCTTTCTGTATGGTTTGTTTTTGCACATAGGAAATAAAATAGAATCCAGATCATCTGTTACTTAATGCAGTTTCCTGTGTCGTAGCCACAAGAGCATCCTTCCTCTGTGCATACATAATCTGCAATTAGAAACAGAAAACTCCAGACATTCATGACTTCATTGCTTGCATCATTGGCAAATGACAGCAATTTAATGTGGTTTTATTTTGCAGGATTTATCCACTTCAAGTCACCATTAGAGGTTTTGTTAGGGATACCTGAGCTGATAACTCTTCTGGGAGAGTGGTTGAGTAGATTGAGAGGAGATGCATTAAGGAATGAGTGAGAAATTAGGATGGACCTTTAAGTGGATGTTCCTGATGTATTCCCGTAGATCAAGTGCTGGGCATTGCTTTAAGTCTTTGAGTGACCATAAAACTATTCAGATCCAAATACAGGTTGTGTCTGTGTCTGTTGCATAGTGGGCTTCTGCTGCAGCTCAGCATTGCTGTTTGAGCTTGCTGTCCATGCTGGGCTTTGCCCAGCGTGAGGGAAACAAGCAGTGCCCCAGGAGGAGAACTTGGGATGAGAAAAACAGGAGCAGCACATGGTACAAACCCTTCCTGCACTTTGTAAATGTGACTGGGGTGATCCATGGAGAGTGCAGCACATGGATGGCTGCTCAGCTGTTCATCATGGTTAGCCTCACCTTGACCATTTCCATCAGAATCAAATGGATTGTGTTTGAAAGTAGTTACAGCCTGTGTTTGGGGAGCTTTGCACAGCTCTCCTCTCCACCAGCCCATTTCCAAACAGAGCCAGCCAAAGGGGGGGCAAGAGGGATGTGACTCACTGGTGAGAGTCAATGTTTGTCTAGCAGTTGTCACCACTGGGCTCTGGGGTTTCTGTTGCACCCAATCTGACATAAATGGCCTCTGTCCAAAGGGACAGCCCTGTCCTCCCACTGCCACAAGTGTAGCCAAACTTTACTGGGATGTAGTCCAAGTCTGGCTGCCTGCAAAAGGGACAGTGCTATTCTCCCCCTTGTCCTCTGTGCCTGTCCCTGTTTAATTGCTCCTCTTTCACTGAATTTGTGGAGTTGGAGAATGGGACAAACCAATTTGCTGATCTTATGGAAGAGTGGTCTCCTTTTCACAAGAGCATGGGCTGGTTGGTAGCTCAATTTTGGCAGGCTGCTGAGTTGCCCTAACTGGTCTATGGCTGCATTATTGGGAAAACTGTAGGAGTGTGTGGCTGGGACTTGAGGGACCAGCCCAGTGGAGAGGAGGGGACTTGTCTTTCTAAGAACCAATTGTAGACCTGCACTGGCAAGTCCTTGAAGCAGGGCTTGGCAGCAATGTCTGTCCTTTCTGTGTAAGGGCCTTGAGCATCGGGCCCATCCCCATAAGGAAATGTTAAGGTTAAATAATATTTCAAAAGTGGAAATGATCTCATTCTTCCTACGGCTTATTTGGGTTTTTCTCTGGTTACTATTTATGGGAAATAGCTGTTTGTATGCAACTTATCAAGAAATTCACATCACTGCTTGAAAGTCGTCTATATTTGCCACTCCACCAGTCTCCATCTTGACCCATTGTTTGTACAAAGCTGGTATTTCCGTTCAGATTTCCTGCAGGTAACTCCACTTGCATTTATCTGCACTTGACAGATAAAGAAATGGAGGCACAATGACACTTGGTCACTCTACAGGGCAGTAAAGACTTTCACCTTGAAAACGAACCGTGAGAGCCATTCTGTAGGAGCACAAGTGTTTCTTCTCCTTTGCTTGAGGTGACCCCAGTTCCATGAAGAGTCCTCCTTTTACTGATGAGTCCTGCTCCTTATCTCAGTCAAGAGAGTGCTTAGCCCTCAGGACATGCTCCAAGGCTTTCTGTTCTGAAGGCTTCCTTGGTGGGAAAGGTTTGCTCCCAGAGAATTTGCCGTCTTTTTCTGCTTTTCTTGCCATAATCTCTTTCATCTTGAAAGCATAGGAAACTGGGCTCTTTAAATTTTATTTATTTATTTTTAATCTGGAAATTTACCCTTTCATGCATGTTTAACATACAGCCTTAATATCTTAAAGAAGCTTAAGCAGATCTCTTCTGTTCCTTTTCCCTCTTCCTCTCTTGCAGCTGGATATAGCCGGAGCTTTTGTCCACACCCTGGTTTGCTTCTCTTTTCCTTTAACTTGGAAACCAGATAATGGAATCAAATATCTGAGATTAATTTAAAGGAAAACAGCACCCATTCTGAATAAGCTTTCCCAGGCCAAGGCTGGAGAATTACTACTCACACGGAGCTAATGCCCATCACAAACCTCATCATCTTTCACCTACATGCAATTCCTCTATTGCCTTTCTCTTCCGAGAAGGGTGAATATGCAGTTATGTAGGAGGGATCATGTGGACGTGCAGGCTATCATAACAAAGCATTCCTGGTGCCCTCCAGCCCTGGAAGAGATGAGCAGTTGGAATGGGAAAGAAAGGCTGCAGGGAGACTCTTGGATTTCACAGGGCAGTCTGCCTCTGCAAGAGCGGTTTCCTCTCTACCTAAACCTCCACATCTCAGAAGGATAAGCCCCAGCTACCCACTTGCTGTGTGTTTGTGATATATATATTCTCATTGTGATAGAAATGTTGAAATACAAGACCACAGTTGTACAGACTGTTCTCTCCTAAACCAGTCTGATAATAAGGCACAATAGTAAAACTTTCTCTTCTCAGTTATCCTTATCACTATGGGGATTAGGTGTTGTCATTATGGTTCCTTTGTGAGATAATGCTTCATTCTCCACCCCTGGTGCTGGTGATTTGGTGGTAAGACTGGCTCAGCTCCATCCCCACCGTTCCAAATCTGCTTCCCAGCTTCAGGCACCAGGAGGGTGGTACCACGTGCTCCTCTCTTACGTCAAGAAACCACAGACATCTCTTTATCTCTGGGCCCTCACCAAGGCAGTCTGCTCTGTGTGCCAGCAGCTGTCTGCTGCTCCAAATATCCCAGCTAAAGGAATGAAGTGCTGTAGTGGGATTTGAATGGGCAAACATCTGTTCTTCAGTGTTGTGTACACTGACAACAGGCACTACCTGCATTTGCAGTTTTGCAGGGCCAGAGGGACCTGTTGTGCTCATTGACCCTGACTGGAGGCACTGCACAGGCCATGGCCAGGCACTGATGTTCTGCATCTCATTTAGCAGTCAGCTCCTTTGCTGGCACAGACTTACCATGTGTAATTACTTAATTTGATTGATGTGATCTAAAAAGAGCCTGGCAAGAGTCAGGGATTTGAACATATATCAGTGAAAAAGAAAAGCAAACTTGGTGCCTTCTCCTGCATTCTTCAGTGCAAGAGTCCTTCCTAATTCCCAAAGGTCCTGCTTCCCTGGGCTCCTTAGGAAGTAGAAAGGCTTTACAAAATACCTGAAATCTAAGAGTAGAGCTTCCTGGATGACAGCTGACAAAGTGATACAGTTTCCTTGAAACTTGTACTGGTGCTGTGTTGAAAGTTTCTTTGCTGGTTCTTTGCTTCTGTCCTAACTTGTGCCTCTTGGTCACAAAAGATGTAGAGAAATTCCCTGTGACTGAATGTTACCTTTGGACCGTTGTACATGTTTTAGAGTGGGACATATTTTTCATTGGACCTGAGTGGGACTTTATCTAGAAAACCAATAACTGAGGAGGAAGCAGGTTTATGATTGACCTTGCTCCATTTATAATTATTTCATAATCCAAAACATTGCAGCAAGATATTTAGCACAGGCTTTTTTTATGCCAGTTAATTTAACAGGTCTTAAAACAATGTTTTCTTACGCCTGGATGCAAGTACCTGCTAAAAGCTGTGAAAATGCTTAAGTGCACAGGAATGCAATTATTCCAGTAAATAGAAGAGCTTCCTGTTTTTAGACACTTCTGAGAGAGTGAAGATTTGCAGCACTGCGAAACGTGGGGAGAGCCAGGAGAAAGGACAGATACAAGTGAGATGAAGCAAGCTATGAAGTGCTATTTCACTGCAGAGCACTGTTGGCTTTCCAGCAAGCTACTGATTTCTCTTGTCCCCAGGAAATTAAAATGCACCCAGTGGTAAACACTGGAAGAAAGGAGTGGCTGCTTGGGGCTGCAGGTCTGGTTCCCTCATCAGGTCTCATGCTTCATTTAGTCATCCAGAGTGTCGTCCTGAGCTGACCTCCCATTTGGAGCACTCCTTGGAAGACAGCAGTGTGTGTAGACACCAGCACCTCTGTTCTCTTCCTGTTGCTGGCTGCAGCCCTCCATCCTCGCTGGTGGAGCACAAGTACAACCCCTGTGTGTCTCCTCTCTGTGAGGCTGGGGTGGCTGGGGGAGTCCTGCCCGCAGCCACAGACACATGGACAGTGAGGCAGTCTGAGTGGGTACTGCTAAACCCCAATGGCTGGATTGTCTTAAGAAGTAAAGAAAATAAAATGAGTTATTTGAGAGAACTGAGCACAAGAAGGTTTTGGTAAGTCATTGTGTGTCCTTAAGTGCTGAGTGAGTAAGTACAGAATGTCTCAAAATGTGCTCCTCACTTTGGGACAGAGCTATTGACAGTAGAACTTAAAGACTCTAATTGTGTCACCAAAGGCTGATGCAAGTGGAGCTGAGATGGAAGTGACTTTATTAGTGCATTTGCTTTTCTAAACTTTAGGTGGCCAGTCTCCCATTGTTTGTGAAAGCCAAGATTGTGACTTTTGAATCAAAAGTTGCTTTGCTACTTGAAATGGACAAAAGATTAACACTCAAGGGAAATAAACGTAGTTTATGGATCTTATGGACTGATAGGTGTAGGTAGAATTTGTTTATGCATCTATTCCTCTGTATACCCATGCATAGTTTCAGCCTGTGCCTTTTCCTGTCAGGGAAATGAATTTGCCCTCACTGCTCGTCGAAAGCAGCAGCGAGCTGAATCTCAGCCACTGTTCATGGGAGACTTCTGCTGCTCAGCTGTGTTGAATAGCAGGAAATCCTGGAGTGCAGCACAACTCCAATATTCAGTTTTTATTCCATATTAGGAAATATTTCCTTATCATTACTGCGGGTGTGTTGGAATGATTTCCGAGATTAATTTTTGTGAGCCAAATTAAAAGACGAGGAGGCCTTGCCCTGCTTATTTCCCGCTCCATAGGAAGGACCAAGCGACCTCAGCCTGGGGCAGGGCCCTTGTCAATCCCTGCAGGTGAAACCAGCTTTACCCAAACTATTTTTAAAAGATTTTTTTTCAGCCTGGTAATGGTTCCTCAGTGTGGGTCATGCAGCTTCATGTGCTGGCACAAAGCACGGAGCGGCAGCGGGAGGGAAACAAACAGATGGTTGCATGGAAAATGGGATGGCTCCTTTCAGATACAGTCCTGGCTTGTGCCAGCTTACAGCACGCACACAGCCCTGGCCTGGGCTGGGAGGGGTTCCTGCTGTTTGGCAGAGGGATTTTTTGCCTGCTCTAATCAGAGCCCCACACAGCTATTTTGGGATGTTTTTAGGTTTAGGAATCTACCTCAAGGCAGGAAAGTACCTTCCTTCATCTTGAAAACATCTTTTTTGGACGCATTAAGGTCTTCTGGGGTTTAGGGAGCGTGTTGGAGCTGGCTGCTGACACCTCAAAATGCTCTGAGTCTCGCTGTCCCCGGGTTTCCCCATCATCATCGTTTCCATCACCACAGTGGCTGCAGGACTCGTGCAGTGTTTGCATCCTGAGTCCTGGGTGCCTGGCAGTGTCTCCCCAGGGTTTTCTCACAGCCCTGGGGATCAGGCACTGGGAGTGTCCACTCCCTTTTGGTTCTGGATTCATGGAGCACTTTCTGCTTTTAGCTGGGACTGTAACAGGTGCCTCACCCAGATGCCCCATGGGGGAAGAATGACTGAAAATGGCTAAAACATTTGAACATCTTGGGCTTTTAAATAGCCTGTTCCAATGGGGCTAATTTTACTTGGTTTCTTAGTGGTGCCTTAAATAGAACAAATATAATTAATTCTGTAACTTTAAAGTAACAAAACTTACTCAACCACAATGAATGTTGGGAAAGGAAAGCTAAAGGAGATGAAGTAAATAAGATAAATGAAATGCTGAAGTGTCAGTGATGCCATGTTGCAGTCTTACTTTGTCTTCCCTTCCCAAAGGGAGACTGTTGTAAAAACTGAAGGGTGTCAGAAGGATCTGGTCGTGGCAGTAATGTTGAAGAAGAATCTGCACGTGAAATATCTGATGCGTTTTACTTGGCAGGGAATGTTGCTTCCTTTAGGTAGCAGATTAAATAAAACAGGGGCTTGTGAATGGTGATATTACTGAAAACATGAATTATGGAGGAACAAAATATT
This sequence comes from Pycnonotus jocosus, assembly GCA_013400435.1. Taxonomy (NCBI): domain Eukaryota; kingdom Metazoa; phylum Chordata; class Aves; order Passeriformes; family Pycnonotidae; genus Pycnonotus; species Pycnonotus jocosus. Next base: position 661,737 of record VWYP01029493.1, read on the forward strand.
TGTTTTTCTGTCTGAAACATACCCCAAAGCAGTGCTTGGCAAACATGCTGATCTGATAATTATGAACCTCAGTAACAGCAGCTAGCATCATCCCGAGGCTGGAATGGGATTATTAGGTCAAAACCTATTGAGCTGAAGGGATTTTTTGTTGACATGAGTGAACTTTAGACAAGGTTCTGTTCTAAGCACAGAAAGCTGTATTTAGAAATAACACAAAAATTTTAAGATCACACCCCAAGATTTGAAAAATACCTGCCCATGATTGACATAGATGGGACTAATGGGGTTTTTCTTGTCAGCTTGCTGCTCAGAGACTTCAGGGTCCTGTCAAGTTTTAAGTGTTTCTACAGGTTTCAAAAGCTTTGAAATTGGATTTAAAGTGGTTTATAGAAAAAGAAGACAGAATCACCCCCCTGCTCTGGGCTACCCCCAGGGCAGCAGGGGAGGGGGGATTCTGCCCCTCTGCCCCCTCTGCTGAGCCCCCCCTGCAGGGCTGCANGAGGGTGGGGAGGCCCTGGCACAGGTTGCCCAGAGCAGCTGTGGCTGCCCCATCCCTGGCAGTGTTCATGGCTGGATGTGGCTCTGAGCAAGCTGGGGTAGTGGAAGGTGTCCCTACCTGTGGCAAGGGGTTTGGAACTGGATGCTCTTTAAGGTCCCTTCCAGCCCAGGCCATTCTGTGATCTTCAACAGGAGGAGGTTCAGAATAAACAATTGGATGGTGAAAATATGCACAGCACAGTTGCCAAACCTGTGCTAGCAGAAACTGTAGTACAGAAAGTCATTTTCCCTCTGGGCTGATGGTACTTTCCCTTCTGTTCCCTCACTGGAACTATCAGCTGTTGTACAGCATTTTTATCTTTGCTCTGTTTGCTCACCCCACATATGGTTGCACATCTCAGAGGCTGCTCAGAGTACGTCCCACCACATCATCCTGCTGAGTCTTGGGCTGTTTTTTTCATTTGTCTGGCCCTGCCCACTGCCCCTTGGTGTGAATCATGCTGTTATTTGTGTATGGTGGGTTGGTTTTTTTCAGTTTTATATATATCCTGTCTCTCTTTAGGAGAATTCAAACAATTTGGAGACTGCGGGGCTGGCGCTTGTGCTCGAAGCTTTGCCGTGTCTGTGCTGCTTTCCTAGATAGCACCTAATTTTTTAAATATAATCCTTGCCATTTTTTGAATATAGTCCTTGTCAGCCGTGGGTTTTAGAGTTGCTGGGCTGTGTGGTCTGGAAGGAGCCAAGCAGAGTCTGCTCTCACTTCTCACCCAGAAGAGCCCAGCCCTGGGCACGGTGGTGACAGCTAGAATTTCTGAAGGTACCCACTTTATTATGCTCTGTGTGTTTGCTTCGTCTCTCCTTTCTCTTTTACTTCCTAATTCTTGAAAAATGCCATTTGTGTACTTCATTTCAGGAGCAAGTTCAATGTCATGCTGAAACAATGGGAATTTTGAAAGGCAAAAAATGTGTTTCAGTATGTGCCTTATCCAGAGGCTTTGATTCAAGAGGCAGATTCTCTTGAAATGTTAAATGGAAACTTGATAAACTTGGCAGTTTTTACTGTAATAGCAAACTGCCTTCCTAACTTCTGGGCTTTAGGGGTATGCTGGGGTGGATAAATTAAAACTATTATCAGTCTTTCTATGAATTGATGTAATTTTGGAAGGACGATTGCTCTTCCCTATCCTGCTGAACGTGTGTGTAGCTTGATATTGTAAACAGGAGACCCAGCAGCATCCTTTTGTCATGTGGAGAAAAGGTGTTTTTCTCTGACAGAATTGCATGTGAGATTTTGTCCCTAACTTAAATACTCACAGATTAAATTTATTCAAGGGCTGCTGTATAACTGTACTACACATGTGACTTCAAAAAGAAAAATTATGTTTTCATTGTGTGACTTACGTTTAGATTAGTTTGATAGTGTAGATCCAGCCTGATACCCTGTGGCTTTTCTTACTGGCACAGCTGTGAAGGAGACTTGCCTGTGTAGGAGGCTTGGGTTCTATCTTCTTATCCCTTCCTGATTAGAAAGTGATCCCCCAAGGTGCTGTGTTTTAGGGCAGAGCAAAGTGCTGAGTTTCAGTTCTTCATTTGCTTTGATTTCTTCCGTCTCTCCTCTTTGGAGTTGCTGCAGCAGGTGAGATTGGATGCCTCAGTGATTTTTGCACTCGTTAACAGGAGACTTAATCCAACAGTTTAATGAAAACATTAATGACAGGCTGTGGGAGCTGCCAAGAAGTGCCCCAGAGAGGATGTGGGGTTTGGAGTTACCAGTGGTGTAGCAGAATCTGGGTGTGGGGGCTTAAATGGTGGAAACTCCAAGCAAACAGATGCAGAGTTTGATTTAGAGCTGCTGTGACAAATGGGAGTGCAGATTGAAGTTGTAGTCAATGCTGCTTGGCCTTTCTCTGCTTCCCAGTCAGGAACAAAAAGGTCAAATGTATGCTTTGATTAGGCAACATTTTTCTACCAGGAGGGAGAGGACCCTTCCAACTGGCATATTCTATTTAATGATGGATCAGGAGAGACTTGCTTGGAGACGTCTCTTGAAAACTCCTGTTCAGAAACATTTGGCTGCTCTCCCCTTTCTGTAGCTGTTCCCTGGTCCCCCTCATGCTTCAGGAACATCCCTCCTCTCCTCTCCTCTGTGCTGTTCCCCCTCCTGTCTCTGGTGGCAAGGTTTTCCCCGGCTGCTGCACATCCATAACTCCTTATCCCCGTGCTGCAGGTGCCGAGCTGGCATCAGGAGAGCTCAGGCTGGGATTTCAGCCATCCCTGCGGGAGGCACGGGCTCATTTCCTGGGCCAGGCAGCACATATGGCATCCCTGCTCCCGGGCAGCTCCGGGCCCTGGTCCCGCGGGCTCAGCGGCTCCTGTCGATTACATCCCTTTGATGTCTTTCTTCCTCACGCTTGGGGATGTTCCAGGCCCTTCAGAAAGATCCCTGTCAGCCGGAGGAGTTCTGGCTCAATGTGGCCAGCTGGTTGAATATGACTCCTTCATGGTCCAGGGAGCCTAAAATAATTCCGGTGATGCAGCAGGAGTGGAATGGTTCCACTATGGAAGTGGCAAGAATTTGGGTGAACTAGTGGGCTTGTGAGGACATTTCCAAGAATTATGGGTGGCACCTTTTCAAAGCATTCCCGTTAATGTGGTGAGGTCAGTACAAGTAGTGTGCTGTCAATAAAAGGTCCTATTTTGGAGCTCCTTCCTTCCCACCCCCATCCCTCTGCATCATTTGTTTTTAAAGGTCACGCTTAAGGACTGTACTTGGTGACTCCCAGCTGAATATTTTTTCTGGGATGTGGATTTGTGCTGTGTTTGGGGGCTCCTCAGTGGAAGCAGAGACACAAGAGGAAAAAGGCTGAAGAGGTTTTTTTTGGCTGTGTGTTCACATAGGATTTTGTGGGATATCTCGTGCCTCCTGCCAGGTCTGTGCTCTTTTTCGTTCGCTTTGGGCACTCTGGAGAGCTTAAGGCATCTCTTGGTTTTACAAATATTTTCTTTGTGGTGTTTTTGGGTTGTTTTTTCCCCACAGTGACAGAGCTAATGGGGGACACTCATCTGTGTTTCCCTGCTGTGAAGCATATGAGGGTCAGCCTTGCTGTTCATAGTGTGGGGTGCCAGTGCTGGGATTGGGATCTCCTTTATAAGTTTAATATAGCCCAGTAACTTGGATTTGCTGTCTGGCAGTGCCTGCATTTGTGAGTTTAGAGCGTGGGGAAAACAAATGAAGAGGAAATCAAGTTGCAGTGTTGTTTTATCCTGCCAGGAATACAAGATGTACAAAAGAGAAATATTCAGTGTGAGAGTGTGCCCGCTATGCCTTAAGTAAAGGTTAATCCATTTCAAGCCTGGGTTAATGCTGCTCTATCCTGATGTTCCAAAATTATCAGAAGATAGGTTTTTACTCTGTTAGGTCATTTCTTGAAATAACTTATCACAGATGCCAGTGCATGGTCAGCAGTTGCTCTGTTTGATTTGCTCTTATCAACTGTTTTGTATTTATCTTTTCTCACCTCTTGAGAAAAAAAAAGTTTAAAATTGTACAGTAAACACAACAGTGAGATCAGTGCTAGGTTCTCCCAGCTTTTGGTGACGTGTCCAGCATGGGGGATGTCTCTGTGTGAAGAACAGAACTGCCTAATTTTAGTAAACACTAGTAGGAATTGACAGATTCTTTAATAGAAAACTGAAGGGGATAAAAGACTGATTAAAAAATAGAAATATTGGCATCACTTTGAAGCAGCTGCAGTGCTATTAAAACCTCTTTGAGCTTTATGGAGAGATATATTTTTATTCTCAGAATTCTGGTGTCTTGTGCACTTCAAAATAAACAGCTAAAATAATATCTACATGATGCTATAAAACGCCTTTCTTTGCAACACAGCAGCTGCATTTCTGGCAACAAATATCCTATTGTCACATCAGATCCCATGAAAAAGCCACAGGCTGATAATCCCACCCTCTCAGAGTGCTGCAGGCAGAATCAAAACCAAGAGCCTGGAGCAGAGTTCAGCTCCTGCCCCAGTGTGGACGTGCGAGTTTTCTTCTGTATGGAACCCCTAATCAGTTCACCTTAAAAGCTATTAGGATCTGCTTAAATTAAGCCTAATTCGGGATTTGTCTTCTGCACAATCCTCTGGTGAAATGGGAGGATTAAGTAAATAATAAAAAGGAAGCCCAGTGCCTGAAGGGAGCCTACAGGAAAGATGCAGAGAGACTCTTGACAAGGGAGTGACAGGACAAGGGGCAATGGCTTCACACTGACAGAGAGCAGGGTTAGATTGGATACAGGAAGAAATTCTTTACTCTGAGAGTGGTGAGGCCCTGGCACAGGGTGGCTGCCCCATCTTTGGCAGTGTCCAAGGCCAGAAGGGGCTCTGAGCAACCTGGGATAGTGGAATATGTTCCTGCCTATACATGGAGAATAATGTATTTGAGGTCCCTTCCAACCCAGGCCATTCCATGGTTCTGTGATGTGTACTTGTGTGTAATTTTCCAAAACTAACTTCAAAACAACCTGACCAAGTGAGAGTGGGGCTGAGATGTTGCTTTTCGTGCTTTTCTTCCATGAGGCTCTTCTAAAGTGCCTCAACCCAGTTCCAGGCAGAGCATGAATCTTAGGACAAACTGTGCTGTATTTTGGGGTTTTTTATTCTCCCCTGGCTTTCCTGGATCAGCTGCAGGGCACTCAGAGCTGCCCTGAGATGTCTTTTTCCACCATTAAAAAGTGTTGTTCCAGTACATCCAAGTTCTTTGGGTTCAGGATGAAACTCTCAAGGAGAGCAGCCTTTCTTCTCTCTTCTTTCTTTCTTTCTTTCTTTCTTTCTTTCTTTCTTTCTTTCCTTTCTTTCCTTTCTTTCTTTCCTTTCTTTCTTTCCTTTCTTTCTTTCCTTTCTTTCTTTCCTTTCTTTCTTTTCTTTCTTTCTTTTCTTTCTTTCTTTCTTTCTTTCTTTTTCTTCCTTTCTTTCTTTTTCTTCCTTTCCTTCCTTTCCTTCCTTTCCTTCCTTTCCTTCCTTTCCTTCCTTCCTTCCCTCCCAGTTTTTAGGTGCCCACTGACCAGGTACCCTAAGCCATAAGTACCACCTGGCCATGTGTAACTTTGTGGAGCAGCTTTAAAATTCAAATGTATTTGATGGTTATCTTTATCCTTGAAATAACTTCTCCTCTGGTCTGGGGTTAGGGATTTGGTCCATTTGATGTCTCACTTTATCCCATCCTTTTTTTAAGCATCTAGAATTTCTGGAGTCTGAAATTGTCACAGAGTTGTAACAAGTCCTGCTCTGGGAGCTGCCTGATCCTTCTCTGTCCTTCCCCTTTTCCCTCCCCCAGGCTGGGCCCAGGTCTGCCAGAGGGACATTTTCCTTATTTGTGGACAAGCACAGCTGGGTGAGCTGCCCAGAGCGTGCAGTGCTCTTTGCTATGATTCACTCTTTGTTTTGCCAATGTGATGTTGTTTTTTAGAGTGGGTAGCATATCCTCCTGCTACCTTGGGATAATTTTATAAGGCAGCTTTTAATAGGGCTTCTTATATGTAAAGAACAGTGCCTTTACTGTGAATTCTGGAGTGCCTAAGAATTTGGAGATGGAGGGTGGGATAGAGGAATATATATATTTTTTGATTTTCTTTTTGAAGTGAGTAATGATTTGACCTGCTCTGTTCCAGTACATGTTACCATGGCGATGACTGCAGGGACTACAACATCCTTTCCCATGAGTAACCACACCCGGGAGAGAGTGACGGTGGCCAAACTCACACTGGAGAACTTCTACAGCAACCTAATTATACAGCACGAGGAGAGGGAAACCAGGTACTGCCTCTGCTTCCTCTCCCCCCTCTGCAGCTTTTCTTGCTGTTTGTTCAAGGGCACTTCAACCCCCAGGAATGGGGCAGCTCTGGGAAGTTCTTCTGTATATGGTGGCAGGGAGTGAATTCCTAGAGGGCACAGGATGTCTTTGGGGGGACCTGTGAACATCCCAGTCACTGAGTGATCAAGGAGCTCCACTTGTGATGTTTTCATGCAATTAACTTCCTCATCATTTACTTTGGGGAAGCTGCTCTGTGCAGGGTGTTGTTTTGCAGTACCTGTGAGGTTTCTCCTGTGTGAGGTTGGTGGCCTCTGATTCCTCTGCATGTGCCCCAGGGAATGAACTCTGCAGAGCTGCTGAGGGGTGGGAGCTTGGTTTGGGGTAAGGCAGTGGCTTGTGGTGTCTGTTCCTGCTCTGCCCCATGGGGCCCATGCCAAGATTCCTAAACCCTGCAGGAGGGATTGTATAGGAGATAGGGAACAAGACTGAGAGATGTTTGATGGGGTGATGGGGTAAGGAAAGGAGGCAAAGAGCTGGTGTGGAAATAAGGGGCAGCAAAGAAATAAAGGAATGATGGAAGGTTTGAGAGGCTCTCAGGGGGGCAGGATGACTTTTGGGGATAATGTAATTCCCCTCTGTAAATTCTGCTTGGGTGGTGCTGCCTGGTACTCCTTGCATGGGAGTATGGGATGGTCATCAGCACTCAGTTTCTCCCAGCAGTGCCCAGTCCTGTCTCTGAGGTGGTGAAGTGCCACTTGAATTAGGTGTCAAAGCATCAAGTGTTTGATTATAATGAATGTTGTGTTGGATTGTCATTAGTGTGTGAAATTATCATTCCCCTGGTAATATGTTTTTAATTGAAAGGTTTTCAGTCAAGCAGCAGGGTTTCTCTCTTCATCGTAGTTAGTCATTATTCCATGTAATGGAGTTGCTTCTAGTTAGCAGAATAGATTGTCTATCAAGGGTCTGTAATTTAGAGGATCTTGCTGTACTTCCCAGAGTGCAGAAAGGCACCAGCAGCCTGGCTTCAAGCCTTTGAATCCTTGCCTGCTGCAGGGGGTAACCAGCCTTCAGAAAGCTGCACCCTGGCAGCTACAAAGGGGCATCCTGTGGGTGGACAGAAAGGGATCCTGCAGCCACATTGCCATGTGCTGACCCCCTGCCACCTGTGGGGTGTTCCCAGGCTTTGCTCCCAACTCCTCCAGCCTCCCAGCCTGGCATGGCACTGGTGGAAGAGTTGGAGCCATGAGCCCTGGCCTGGGCAGGACACTGGGAGGGAGAGGATGGTGCATCCAGGGGTAGAGTTTAGTTGGCCTGGGAGGAAGGGGGGCAGGACCAGGTGTGTGACTGGGGAGATGGAAGCTGGAGCTGACTGGAATGTGGGAGATGGAGCTGAGATAGAAATGGTGAAAAAAATCCATTTTTATTCTGGTTTGTAATCCTAATTGATAAAAACAGCCTTAATTCAACAAGATATAATCACTCTAATAACAGACTTTTTCAGATATGTTTAATGCCTGATTCTGCAAGCACATAAGCATATGCTTAAATTTGCTTCTACATTTTCATCAGCTTTGTTCACAAATGGGTAACTGGGTAGAGTGGGGCTGCCTTCAAATTTCCATTTCAGGGAAATTCTTCAGTACTTGGAGTATGTGGAGCAAAGGTGTTGACTTGCTGTGGTGTTATGTCTGGTTTTAATAAATAATAAAAAGTGCAATCACCTGTTTCTCTCCTTGGCAGGCAGAAGAAGCTGGAAGTGGCTATGGAAGAGGAAGGCCTTGCAGATGAGGAGGTAAATACTGCTTAAGTAACCTTACAAACTGCTTTGCTTTTGTCCTGCTGCTTCACATGGGCATTTGAGGAGCTCACAGAAACAGCAGCCAGCACAACAGAAGGTTTTTATTTTGTACATGAATGTCACCTCTGTTAATAACCCATTTATTAGGGAAGCTGGGAATATGCTCAACTGATACTTGCAATAGCTATTCCAAGGCTTTTCATGCTGCCTGTAGTTCTTAAGAGACATGGCCATAGCAAGTATCTAGCAAGCTTTTTAAAGATTAGAATTGTTTGCTGTTGTATTTGGCAAGAAAAACAAATGTGGCCTGTGGTTAGAAGTGGGTAGAAAGCAAAATGCTGAACCATTTTTTCTTGATTTAAATAAACCATCATACCTTTGCTCCTTTTGGATACAGATAAGGAGGGATCTGGTTGCCACCTCTCAGAATTTTGGTCAATGAGTTGCTTTACTGAGGTTCATTGCACCATGGATACATTACAGCCTTCAGGATAGGCTGGGAAATATGCAGGAAGAGTGTCTCAGTCCTTTTGGAGTTTTTGTGGCTGCTTTAACTCCTGAGAAGTGGGAAAATGTGAGTGTGTGTTGCCATCTTGTGGCTTTAAAGGATGCTGTAATCCCAGCACGGAGTCTGGCAGGTGCCTGATCCAGGGACCAGCAGCATTTGTCTTCTCTAGGGGTGAATCCCGGTGACATTTTCATCAGACCAAATAGATGATGGAATTTGGAAAGATTTTTCTTTCGGAATTGAGTGCTTGCCTGCCATAAACCAAATGGATTTTGGTGTAGATCTGTAACCAGGGCCTCTGCTGCTTGCTAAGCTCCTTGTTGCCTGTCATCACTCTTTTTGCTGGGATAAAGTTTCAGCTTTTATTGATCCTTCACACTGCCCAAAATGAAGAGTCCTTCCTCAGGCAGTGATGTTGGCCTTGGGACTGATACACTTTGTTTGAAGCAGTATGATAGTTTTTCTTCATTATTTTTCTTTTGTTTTTAAATACCTAAGTAATAAAAATAAAATACCACTACCCACCAAAAAAAGGTGAAACTGTGCCTGAGGCTTCTGTAGAAAACACCATACTCGAGGATTCTACTTGGAGAAATTCAGAAAGAAATGTAGAAGGAGAAGTCTTTCTCCTGTTGGGAGGGTGCAGATCTTGACTCTCCACTGCCAAATGACTGACAGATTCCTGTGCCTGTGTCCTCAGAAAAAGCTGCGCAGGTCACAGCACGCTCGCAAGGAAACGGAGTTCCTGCGGCTCAAGAGAACCAGGCTCGGCTTGGATGACTTCGAGTCTTTGAAAGTCATAGGAAGAGGAGCATTTGGAGAGGTTTGTGGCATTCTTGCTTGAACAGGAGATTAAAATGGAATTGACCACTGTAATGAAACATTCTAATTACAATTTAATGAATTGTTTTATTGCAGAATGGCAGCTATTTCAGCCATTCTCCAAGTGTGATAAATCTAGTGATTAATCACATGCATTGATTTCCCAAGGCTTCTGGAAAGACACTTCGTTTCCCATGGCTTCCCACACTGATGTGGCCCACATGGCCCTCTAAAATTATAGATTTGCAGTGGCACAGCTCCTCTTGTTAAACCTCCTTTCTGCCCTGTGTCACATCAGTTATTTCTCCTCCTGAATTTTAACCTACACAGTCCAAGCTACCTGGAATTCACTGTGCCTGCTGACTTTTCCTAAAACAAAACCTGTTCCTCACTAGTGTTAGTGTTGTACATGGTGCAGAATAATTCTTTTTTTCAATATTTAACATACTTAAATATGCTTTTAAATATTCAAGAAGAGAACTTTTCCATGCTTGGCAATTGGGAGCCTTCCAGTGGATTCCTGAGGCAGAGAAGACTGACTGGGTTCTCTCTCTTGGTACAGGTCCGCCTTGTTCAGAAGAAGGATACAGGTCACATTTATGCAATGAAGATACTGAGAAAAGCGGATATGCTGGAGAAAGAGCAGGTTTGTCATCTATAAGTCCCCTAAATCTCAATTTTACCCTGTCTAGAAAATGTTTTCCACCTTTGAAAGCTCCTGCAATGGTCTGGCAGTCCAAAGGATCTGTGGTGTTGCTATCAGAGCACAAAAGCAGCAGAAGTTGGCAAATAAGGTCATGTAACTGCATTTAAAAAATACTTTATTTACAACCAATTTGGAATACTTGCAAATATTTTATTTTTCTCCCCTGATCGACATGGAGCTTGTAGTATTGAATCTGTAGAACTGCATTTCAAGGAAAATACTTCTGGAAAATAATTCTGTGCCAAAGTAAAAATGGAGGTATTTGATGTTTTCTTTTAAGAAAACCAGCAGAAATCACATTGTTCACCAATTTTGTCTTCCTTGGGTTTATAGTTGGGGGGGTTTTTTTGCTTTGATTTTGTTAGTTTGGTTTGGGTTTTGCTTTCACTTTTTAGCTAACAATTAGGATACAGCAAGTACTTTAGCACCAGAAAGCGATGAAATCAAGGGTGGGTGTCTCAAGAGATAAAAGAGGACTTTTTTCATACCAGTCCAAACCTTACCCATCATTTGCACAGCATTTCCCTGCAGTAGTGGTAATTTTTTTTTTTGCTGGCACAGATTATGATGTCTCCTGCAGCCCATGCCCTCAATTTAGGGAACCAGAGGAGCAGCAGGATGTGCAGAGAAGCCAGGATTTGTGTGGTGCTGCCCTCATTTCAGAACCTGATGTGGGAAAGAGTCTGAGCTCATACTCTACATTCAGTTTAGGACAGTGATCTTCCCTGGAATTGCCAGTTGTCATTGTCTGGCTTGTTTCGTGGAAAGAAACAGAGAACACACATGAAAAAAAGAAATCTTCCTGGTTTGTTTTTTTTTTTTTTTTTTTTTCTCAAGCCTGGTAGCACTTGGGAGAAATCCTGGCTACTTTTAAGCAAAGTTTTCCTGTGGTATTTTAGAGTTGCATTGAGGAGTGGAGGGTGGAAAGAAATACTTTCTAATGAGACTAAATAAAGCCAGATAAAGATAAATCCCAGTTGGAATGTCTTCTGCAGAGGGAGAACCTTTGCCCCATGCAACCCTGTGAGAAGATTCATGTAAAGATGGTCTTCACCAGTAGCTGGGGAACAGGTGCAGAAGAACTGTTTGCTGCTTTTCTTACAGCTGTCAAGAAATATTTTTACATGCATATGTCTTTAATTTTTCCTCCAGGATGAGAGTACATTGTAGTGAAAACATACACCCCTCCTCCAATCTCCATTATTCTTCATTTCCAGCAAATTATGGGGTAGCTGCTTTCCATATATTTTACAAAGCCTTAGGTGGAACTGGAATATCCTGAGCAAGGTCAGATATTCCTGAACTCACTTGCACTTCTTCCACCAGCTTTGTCAGTTCTTTCTAACAAACAGAACCAGCTTAACAAGCTGTGCTTTGTGTTTCAAGAGAAACTCAAGGATCTTGTTAAAAAAAAAAAAAGNCTGCTTTGTGTTTCAAGAGAAACCCAAGGACAAAAAATGGAAACAAGTATGAATGAGCTAGAAAAATATTTCCTTTGCTAAAAGTCATGAAAATATGCTGTAGGGCTAGGAGCGTAATGTGATGTTCTTTGTTGAAATATTTCGATATTTGCCCTTTAATAATAATCATAATTTTTAAAAAATTTCAGGTCGCCCATATCAGAGCAGAAAGAGATATTTTGGTTGAAGCAGATGGAGCCTGGGTAGTGAAAATGTTTTACAGCTTCCAGGATAAAAGGAACCTTTACCTGATCATGGAGTTTTTACCTGGAGGTAAGCTGGGTGCTGTGGCATCAGGTGATACAGGTACTTCTTCCTTAGCTTTTGTTGGCAGCTTTACAAAATATTAGAAACAAACATGCTGTATAATTTGTGAAAATAAAAATGTTCACGCTCTTTTAAATTAAGTTCCAGTCATGTGACCATTCCTGATTTTTAGGGGAAGGAAAAAGGTTGAAGGGATATTAAACAGACTTGAATTAAATAATTATTCTAGTAGAGATTTCTGCTTTTAACAACTGAAGCTATTAACAGTAAAAACAAAACAGGAGAAAAGCCCTTGTTCAAACAGTTTGTGCAATAAGAATCCACTCTGTTTTCCTGGGCCATTCAATTAAAATTCCTGTTTAGGATTTTCAACTAAAAAAGTAAGTTGGGTTTGTAGGTGCTTGCAGCAATAGTTAATGATTAGTAACTATAAAGCCAGTACAAGGTTAAATTAAGATTCTACTGAGGTTTCTTATAGTTTTGTGATTTAAAATGTTCTGATCCCTAAGCTGTATTTTCTTTTCTTCGATGAGGTGACATGATGACCTTACTAATGAAGAAGGACACTTTATCAGAGGAGGAGACCCAGTTTTACATTTCTGAGACGGTGTTGGCCATCGATGCCATTCACCAGCTGGGATTTATCCACAGGGACATCAAGCCAGACAATCTCCTGCTGGATGCCAAGGCATGTACTGGGCTCACCAACTGCTGCTTCTTCCAAGATCCCAGGCTGCACATCCTGCTGCTGAGCAGTGAAAGCCACTGGTGCCACCCCAGAGATTTAAATGGACTGGAGGGAAGGCAGGGAATGGTTCACTGTATTTCATTAAATAAAGCTAAGTCTTACTCAGAAGCCTTTTAATCGCTTTAAGGCAAGGCTTTTAAGGGAGAAAACCCACTCAGGGTGACCAGATGCTGATATTCATACACATTAAAAGGTGGTGCCCTTCCTTTTCTGCATCTTGAAGTGGCTGTGGACAATTCAGACAATGCTAAGTGCTCAGTTCCTACAGTTGCATTTATTTCACCATCCACTCACCTGTGGACACTCCCTCAGTTAGACTGACCATCTGACCATGAAATGCACCCAGTAAGCATCACCAAATCATGGAATTATCTAGGCTGCAGAAGATCTTTAAGATCATGGCATGCACAGGTCTGTCAGGTTTGATGAGTTCTATCTGCAGGCATGTCTGGAAACCTGATTAAAGCCAAGGTTACCATCAAAACAAAGCAAAGGAATTTTGTCCTGGAGGCTTTCTCAATCACAGTAGTATCCAGTTCAAAACAAAACCAGGCAAAGTTGCTGCCCTCAACTCTTGGGAAACTGTAGATATAACCATTCCTGTGAGGCTATAGCCTGTTGGAGAGAAAACAGACCCTTCCAATACACCAGGGTTCAGTCTTTGCTTCCCTGCCTGTCCTGTGCCAGTCCATCATGGCCTGAGAGGGCATGTGCAGTGATTAAAACTCGTTTTGTTTTTTTTTTTACCAAGCACTATCTAGCTAAATAATGATTTCATGTTCTCTGATTATTTTTTTAGGGTCATGTAAAGCTGTCTGATTTTGGGCTCTGCACAGGTTTAAAGAAAGCCCACAGAACAGAGTTCTACAGGAACCTCACACACAACCCACCAAGTGACTTCTGTGAGTATGAGCTGTCCTAATTTAACATGTAAATGGTTTGAGCTGCAGCTGTACATTGTACCTGTGTTTCTGCTGGGATAAGCAAGATGGAGCAGGCTGATTGCATTTAATTGGAAAACTGGAAATGCTTGTTCCCTGGGTCATGGGAGCATTTCACAGACAAGAAATGATGGTTTCTGCAGTGGTCATGTATTTTTGCACGTTCGTACACAGATATGAAAACACATAACACATTGTATCTATATTTTAATGTGTTTTTCATAATATCAGTGAAGTTACAGAACTGCTTTTTCAGGAGGGACATGGGTTCCATGTGCCAAAGGACTGAAGTCAGTGACAGTCTCATTAAACTTTTCAGAAGCTGATCTAAAATTTCTGGCAAGTTCTAATTTAGAATTACTGGTATGTGTCCTACTTACATGAGTTTCAGCTGTGCATTGGACAGTAGTTATTCTCATGTTCCCATTTTCAGATAATCAAGTATTTGTTTCTAGACTAAAGGGTTCTAAATATACAAAACAGTTATTTAAAACTGGAGCCCTATAAAACTTTTTTTTCTTAATTCTCACAAATATATTTGTTATTTAATAACTGTTTTGTAAATTAGCATTTCAGAATATGAACTCAAAGAGGAAAGCAGAAACATGGAAGAAGAACAGGCGACAGCTGGTGAGTTAATTAAATAATGTATAATTCTTGTTTTGCTTTTAATAACTGTCCTATTTACAGAAAGTGTTAAATTAAAACTCAGTGCTAGTGCTCCTGGTTTGTAAAACCTGCAAGGCCCTCATATGTGGCTCTCTACAAGCTCCCAAAATCACAAGTAACTCAAAAGAAGGGGGGCTAGGTTAGAATAGCAAGACCCTGCTCTTCTCTGTGCCTTTGTTTGCCTTGTGAGCATCTGGCCCAAGCCCTCAGGTGTCCTCAGCCCGGTGGCCAAGGTGTGTCTGGAGCTCTCTGAGCACAGACCTGGTGTGGACAGTGTGGACTCCTGGCTCTGATTCCTGCAGCATTCCTTTGTGGAGAATTGTGGGGAATTCCCATTCTGCTGTGGTGGAATGTGGTGGAAAGGCTGTGGGAGGGTGTTGGCGCTGGACTGCTCCAGCCTGGGTGTGTGATGAGGAGTGGTCATGAAACAGGGGGACTTGTGGCACAAACTGAACCAAAGCAAAGGGTCTGTCAGCCATGGGATTTCAGACTTCCATCTCTGCCCATGATTTTCACCAAAAAACCCTCAGCTGTCAAATTTTGCAACCTTTTATTTTTCCACATCTTTTTTCAAAAGTGATCTACTGCAGTATTCCCCAAAAGCTTTGGGGTGGTCTCTTCTGAGAGATTACATTGCAGCCACCATGTTGCCAAAATGAGATTACATTGCAGCCACCATGTTGCCTCATGGAGCTGTATTTCACAGCCTTATTCCAGCCTAGAATTAGATCCCTGAAAAGACTTTATCTCAAGTCCAGCAAAGGCTGATGTGGCAGAACTGTGTGGTGAAGAACAGTCCCACAGAGACAATAAAAGGCCAAAATGACAACTTGCATCAACACTGTTGGAAAAGGAGCCGTGTTTTCAGTTTTCCATTGGTTCAATCCTCTTGGGTCTGTTCAGTCAAACAAAGAGCTTCTTTATGGTCAGACAAATGAAAGTAAAATATTTTTGTGGCAAAACTGCTTTTGGGAGACTTTTTTGGTCTCTAAGGATTTTTTGTTGTTGTTGGATTTTGGTTTTTTTTTCTCTCCCTAGAACTTCTTGGATATTTTTGTAATGCAGCTACCTGAAACTTTAACTGAGATGACCTTCTGATATTGCAGTTGCAATATTCTATGATTTCATCACATTAAAGAGGATGATTTCCATTTATTTTTGAGGTTCTCTGTGTTTATTAATATAAAAGAGATATTACTTCCTGCGGATTCTCAAATTAAGCATTCTTGCTCACCCAAACAACAAGATCCTGTATGTAAATCCCCAAGAAAAGACATTACAAAGTGTAAAACTACAATATTTCTCTTTTAAAGAGATGATTCCTTTTTTCCAGGCATATTCTACTGTGGGAACCCCAGACTATATTGCTCCAGAAGTGTTTATGCAGACTGGGTACAACAAGCTGTGTGACTGGTGGTCCTTGGGAGTGATTATGTATGAAATGCTAATAGGTATGTTAAAAACCCCAGCTTAAGAGTTGTTCAAAGGTAACAGGTTCCATTTATGCAGAAGAGAAAAACTCTGGCCAATACTTGTTAAATTTGGGAGCCCCAGGGACAAAAGCAGAGGCCTAGGTCACTGCTCTCCTGGGAAAAGTTTATTAATTTTTTGTTGTTGTTTGTGCAGGGTATCCACCTTTCTGCTCAGAAACACCACAAGAGACTTACAGAAAAGTTATGAACTGGAAAGAAACATTGGTATTTCCTCCAGAGGTGCCCATTTCAGAGAAAGCAAAGGATTTAATTCTAAGGTCAGTAAGAAAAACCCAATTCTGGCCCCTTGCCCAGCCAGGGTCATCTTCCATCAAGGTGAATTCCTGTTCTGTGTGAAGGAAGCTTTATGTTGGAGGGAAGGCTGGTTTCTTCTGTCACCATTCTTGATGGACTTTTTAAGTCTTTTTCCTTTTGCCATTTGTTTAACATGAAGGGATAAGCTAGAATGATCTTGATTTGTACCATGGTATAAGGAGAAACAGAGCAGACCAAAAATAAAGTGATCGACACAGAATTTTTGCCTTCTCAGAGGTGGCAAGAAAACAACCACTCACCAGCATTTAATGCACTAAACAGAAATCTTGAGATGTTTTGGATTTACTCACTTCTTTCAAAATCCCAGTTTTTAGTTTGCATTGAGGTTTTTGTGGCGGTTTTGGTGACAAGATCAGGTAGAAATGCTCTCTTGTCCTGGAAGAGTTTGAGGGACACATTGCTATGGGTTTGATACTTATTTCTCTTTTTATTTTTCCTTTTCAAAGCTAGTGTTGTAGCCTTACACAGTTTTGTTACAGACAAAAAGGGGAACGTACTTCACAAAACCAGAATTTATTATTAGTTCCAGCAGTGCTCTAGTAACCTCCAAAAATATAACCAACAGTTATCCTGCATCCAGCTAGTGATACCTATGAATGCTCATATAATTGAATTGTTGCTAACCCTCATGAATAAGTTTGTGTAAAACAGTTATATGGCATTTTCAGTATCTATTTCTCTACTGTTCTGCTCAGCCTTCCTTGTCAGCATCCCAAGCTCTTTGCTGAACAGAGTGCAGCATTACTGCTGAGGATTTCTTGCTCCTCAGTCCTGCCTGTGTTTGGGGAATTTTTAGGGATTTCAGTGTATTTGTTAGCATGTCTGGCTCACACGTCTACTTACACAATGACTCCTTGGGTTTATCAGTTTGTCTCCACAAGGAGAAGGGTTAAAATTGGGGTAAAACATCTTAGTTATAGGTTATCTGTTAAAACAAAACATCTGTTGAAACAGGTTGGACAGCAACCACCTGGGCATTTTGGGTACTTTGTCCATTACGGCTTGGACAAGTTGGGCAACGTGTTTAGCTTAAAGGGAGATGCAGACAAAGCTAAAGGGTTATGGACAGAGATAACTCCAAACTAAAATAAGCTCAAGTTCAGACAAAGCCTGACAAATCCTGTGGCTGAGTGTTGTTACAGGGTTTGAGGTCTGTTGTTAGTCCTTGGCACCACCCAGCCTGGCAGGCTGCAATACAAATACAGGCAGGTTTTCTTCCCCACTGACACCCAACTTACCAGCCAAAGAAATTTAATTTATAACTGGAGACAGTTTATAGCCTAACCTGCTGTGCTACACATGCAGAAGATGGCTGAGATTTAATGAATTCCTAGGCAAATGTTAGTATTCCCATCTCCTGGATGAGATAATTGACAGGCTTTTTCTGTCCAGAGGAGAAGGGTTAACCTCTGCTGCTCCCTGGAACAAATCCTTGAGGTCACTGAGTTGCTGTCAGAGAGCTTCCACCTCCCTGTTTTCCTTCTTGAGATTTTAAGCTTTTCCTGTCTGGCCTGCTGGAGCAGGTAATCTCACCAATCCTGTCTCTGTCTCCAATTTCACCTTTTTCTTCCTGCTGTTTCATGGCTGCTTCTCATAAACTGACAATTTCTTGTGGGGTCTGAGCTGAGGTTATGCAGCAGGGCTGTATCAGAAACAGACCCTGGGTCTTTGTACCACCTGCACCTCTGAGGAGAGGAAAAGGGGAGAATAGGGACATGGCATGTTTGGAATGGGCTGGCTCACTGGGATTCCAAAATATGGCATCAGAGAGCAGTCCTGATTTACTAAATATATCTATTCTTCTTAGTTTGACTTTGAAACAGGGATGTTTAAATAGCTGAGAACATGCCAGAGGAGTTCTCTGCAGTAGGGGTTTAAGCCTCCATTCCAAAATGATCTTACAGGACCAGAACATGCAGCAACTTTTCACAAACCTGGAAGATGGGGATGCAGCAATTTAGAAAAGGTGTCAGTTGTTGGCATCATAGTTTTTGTTTTGGGAGTTAACAATGTTCTGCTTCTGCTATTTCCCTTCTCTCCTAGAAGCAATGAGCTGCTCTGATGTTACTCCAAGTGGTGGAACAATTTGGCAGAACTCCTTGAAATTCTCAATTTCTGAAGGAAAATTTCTGAATCAATTTCTCAATTCACTGTTGCTTTTGTTTGAATTTATTGTAACATTGCCTTTGTTTTTCCCCTTTTCCAGGTTTTGTATTGACTCAGAAAATAGGATTGGTAGCAATGGAGTAGAGGAAATAAAAAGTCATCCATTTTTTGAAGGAGTAGACTGGGGACATATCCGGTATGTATATACACGCATGTTTTACAGAGAGAATAAAAGCCATGAAAGCAAGAATTTCACGTAGTGTGATGTCAAGGACAATTATTTCCAGTTTGTCTTTCATTTTGAAAGGCAGCTACTGGCTGTACAATGGGACACTGAAGGTTTCCAGGCCTTGCTGACATTCACAGAAATTACCAGAGTTTAACTGTCTTGAGATGCCTCAGATTGCTCCAGACTGCCCAGAATGGAAAGAAATTGTTGTATGGTGGCTGTGGATTTAATCATAAGTGTAGTAATTAGAACTGTGGTGAGTTCACAGGTGTAAATCACTGCCTTTCCCACAGTGCTGTGTCTCAGTGTGAACATTTTGGTGGCACAGATTCTTTGGGCAGTTTCAAAAGCCACCTTAAAACTCTTTCAAGGTCTCTCTGACTGTGGAGGTGCTAGAGCAGAGCCAGCCTGGTTTGGGAGAGAGATGCTGAGTGTCACAAAGAGGAGCTACAGTCCGAAGGTTTTGGATGAGGTCCAGGCTGATGAGCAGGGGAATTGTAAAGCTCTGGGTGCAAGTGCAATCCTGCTGGGCTGGGTTTGTGAAACAGGGTAACCACAGTGGTGGCTGGTGACAAGATCACAGTGATAGGTAGCTGTGTGGCAGATAAGTGTGGGATGCTCTCTCACTTAATGGGAAAATGTTTGCCCCAAGCCTGCCAGGCAGACACCAATGGGAACAGGGAACCAAACAATCTCCCCATGGTGTCAGCAAACGCGAGTGTCAGATTCATCTGTGATGCACTCGGTGGAACCTTTGTGCTCTGCATTAAGGGAAGTTGTAAGTGCAAAAAGCTGAGTTAAAACTGGAACTTGGTGTCTCATTTCCCAATATTCACTCTGCTGGCATTTATCTTTATTTGCAGGGAAAGACCAGCTGCAATCCCTATAGAAATCAAAAGTATTGATGATACTTCCAACTTCGATGAATTTCCTGAATCGGACATTTTACAGCCAGGTGAGAGCGCCATTGTGAATTCTAAATCTCCATCTGTGACATGCCAGAATACTGCACAGATGCCTTTGTTGTTGTTTATATTAATTTTTCTGATGCCCCAATCAAGTTAGTCTCTAGATCAAGTCTCTATATTTTCTTTGAAGTATGAGTGTAAACCTGTGATCTCCCATAGCTGCAAAGCCCAGAGATTTTAAGAGTCAAAGCCATTGGTAAAAATGGTTTGCACAGGTAGCGAACACAGAAAGCAGTGGAGTTTTCTGCCAGGCAGTCTGTCTAACCAGATTCTGGTAAAACATCATGCACTGATTTGCTTTTCATCTTCAGTGACTTTTGAGGTTTGTGCCAAACATAATTGTTGAGATATTTGTGGGTAAGAATTTTCAGACAGTTGATTACTTAACACAGTAATTCATGAACTGAGTGGCTCTATAAATCACTTCAGAGTTTTTTTTAGTTGTTGATTTCTCTTAGCAAGTTACAGGAAATTTTCGTATGTAAAAGGCTTGGTGCTGTGACATACAAATACTCCCAGGCCCGACTGTTTTCAGTTACTTGAAGATTGGCAGATGTTTAATACTGATTAATTGCTGTCTGCTAAGTGTAGCTGTGTTAACAGCCATAAGAATTATCCAAAAGCTGTTGGGGGTTTTTTTTTTCTGAAATGGCTTTTATTTAATGATGAGGAAGTTTGTCCTTTTGATGTGAAGCAACCCATCTCCAGTGCCTAAGCTGGTTAGGTCCATACTTGGATAATGCCAAGGACATTTTTATTATTTTGGCATTTCAGACCCACTGAAAATGGTACTAAACATGCAGATACCTAAAAACATCAGAAATGTCATGGGGTTTGTAATT
Organism: Pycnonotus jocosus; assembly: GCA_013400435.1. Lineage (NCBI taxonomy): Eukaryota > Metazoa > Chordata > Aves > Passeriformes > Pycnonotidae > Pycnonotus > Pycnonotus jocosus. The sequence continues at coordinate 681,921 of VWYP01029493.1, forward strand.
GTGTATCCAGTGGGTGTGTCAGAGGCTTCTGTCAAGGTATGGAAACCTGGTAGAGTGTGTAGACATAATTTTTTAAAAAGGCAAAACAAAAAAAAACCCTTTTTCTGCTTCAGAGTTCTATGCTGAAATTATAACTCACACCATTGACAAAAAGCAACTGACCTGATTAGAAACAGGATTTCTTCCAGGAGTTTCTGCTGACTAAGGAAATAAGATTTCAGGGCTGTTTAGCTCTGTGAAAAGTCCTCTCAGAAGCAGCCTGGGTTTAGCTGTTGTAATGCGTTTGCTTTTGTTTCTGAATTCTAGTGCCAAACACGACGGAACCTGACTACAAATCCAAAGACTGGGTTTTCCTCAATTACACCTACAAGAGGTTTGAAGGGCTCACCCAGCGTGGCTCCATCCCTTCCTACATGAAAGCTGGGAAGTTGTGAAACAGAGCACAACCCCCCAACGGAAATTGCAAACACAAACCTCAGGTAGCTGCATCACCAGGCCCGCTTGGCATTAGTTATCAACACATCGCCTCTGGTGCGCATCGATTTCACACGGAAATTCTACAGGATTAGGATTTCTAAGACTACTACAGGAATTAGTTGGCAGTGCCAGCTGGCTTTTTTTTTTTTTTTTTTTTTTCCATTTTTTTTCCCTTTCCTTTTTTTTTTTTTTAATATTTGAATATTTTTGTTAACTTTATTATACAAAGGTACTGGAATAAAAGGAACATGCATCCCTTTTCCTGCACTGCCTAAGTGTGGATAACAGTTAATTATGCCTCTCTGTACTGTGGCTTTGTTTGTACTGTAAACCATCTAATCCACCCAGGAGGGAAACATATCATTTGATGCAGCATTGTTGTTGTACTGCTCACCTGGTGGGGTTTAGATATGCAGTATAAAAAAAACTGTCCACATTTGCAAACCTCTCTGAGCAGTTGCTCAAAGGTGTTCCATTTGTGGTCTGCAGATCCCTCATGAGTGGAGCATATGGAATTATTTTAAATAGCAGTGTCCTCTGGGCCTCCTTATGTCCTGTGTGCCCTCTCTTGCCCCCAGTACAGGACTTCATCAGCCCTTTATCATTATCCCTTTTGTCCCTTTTCCCACAGTGTTGTGGCAGTGAGGCAGTCCCTGTGATCTGTTTAGTGGTATTTCTGCTTTAAAGGATGGTTGGCAGTATTGCTGTTAGAGGTGAGGATGCCTACTGGCAATTTCAGAAGAGAAAAAGAAATCTGAGTAAAAAGTATCAATATTTTTAGCAGATGGGAAACATTCTGATATGAATGGAGTTTCCAAGACTGCATTCCTGCCTCTGCTCTAAAGCAGATCATCTTTGAGCTGCTCATAATTCAAACATTCTCTTCTCTCTGTGCAAAATGTGTTCTAGAGAGGTGATCAGATTGGTGCTTTTTCTTTCCTCCCTGAGCAGCTGCAGGCAGAAGGGATCCTGCTCTAACCTCTCCAGAATCGCAACCTCTGCTCACATAGAGGAAGTGGAGTGTCCCACTAGACTCAGACTCCCCAGTGGGCTCCTTTTCTTCCAGGATCTCCACCTGGCTTGGCCATGGGATTAGAAGGGATCAGCTGAGCCTGCAGCCCAATTTTCAGGGACCACCTAAATGTTCTTGTGGCCAGTCTGCAGGATGGTGACAACCTGACAGCTGAGCCAGGTCTCCTTCCCCCAGGCAGAGAAATAGAAGCAGAAATACCTCCATGTGCAGACTCTGGTTTTGTACATCAGCTCAGCAGCAGTTCAGGACTGCGTTGCACTCCCTGAGCAGTTTGCAATTATCTGGTCACTGGTGACTTTCTCTGCCTGTACTCACAGCTTATCTGCTTTGAATCTGTCACAGCAGAGATCTCTGCTGTCATTTTCTGGTCAAAAGAGATGTACAGCAATGAACAGTTCCCCAGTGGCTGACCAAGCAGAGTCACTGTTGCTGTCTCCCTCCTCTGCACACCAGTGAAAGGCACTCTAAAACCTCTGTAGCCCCCTCTGAGTGCAGCACAGGATATTTTGGCATACAGCAGGAAAGATTCCACTGGACAGACTTTTGTAGCAATATGGAAACTACTGTTATAAAGCCATTAGAGAAATATTTATTGTTGTTAGGCACTGTAGTATCAGCTGTTTTGAATTATTTGTATGCTCTGAAAAACGGGATGTTCATTTGTTGCATAAGAGCCCGTTTGCCAGCAAGATTTCTGTGCATCAGTGCCTGTGATGGGCAGGCAGTCTTCCCTCATCCAGCCAGAATCCCTGATCCAGCCTTTCCTCCATGGTTTTGTCTCCCTTGAAGCATCTAATATCTGTTATTTATACCAAACTGTTTTAGTCTTCAGCCCCTCAGAAAGGAGTAGCCACTGCCTGAGGCCCATCCAGCTCCTTGGTCTCCCAGATTTGCTTCCCAGACCCTACACTAATTAACATCCCTGTACTGCTGTTGGGGCAAGGTCCTTAAAAAATCTCCAGTATTGTTTTTAGCCTTGTCAGTGTGCTGAGGTTCAACCTGTGGCCATCCAAAGGCTGTACAAAAACAATAACTCACTTAAATCCACCTTTCAGGCATCATTCTGCCAGTGCCCCAACAGCTCCTGAGGCTTCTCAGGAAAGGAAATGCCTTTCCTAAGGCCTTGACTCCAAAACAGGGAAGCTCTGGCAGGAAAAAAAGTCCTGAGATGCAAACTTGACTTCGAAGGACACTGCTATTCAAAACAATTTTCATTGGTTTTCATTTCCAGTCTCATCCATGGGGCACTGTGTGCACTGGAATTGGAATTCCTGCAAACACCACCTTTCAGAAGAGCACAGTAACCCCATTAACGTGACCTACAAAGAAGTCTTTGCTCAAACTTGTTGAGACAAGCTCAGTTTCATGGAAACTGCAAATGCTCAATGATACTGGTGATTTTTTTTTTCTGTGGGGCTTAGGGGAGGGCAGAGAAATACACACTTAATTTAAAGCTATCTATTAAACAACTATGTCTGTACATACTCACTGGTTTACAAACTCGGGAAAAAGCTCAACCCTTCTACTTGCAACACTAAAGATAATACTAATTTAAAACTGCAGATGATTAATCATATCAGTGCTCACATAGGAGTTATATCCATAAGGAAACAGCCTGCAGCCTATCTAGCATAAACTCCTGTATTGTGGTAGTTGACTTTTTAAATTTTTTTTGTAAACATAGCATTATTTTAATCAGTAAGTCAAGTTAAACAATATTAACTACTGCTTTTAGGATGATAGGGTTTTTTTTTAAAAGGTGAAACTGTGACACTGTAATGGATTAAAGAAAACAGCAGGTTAATCTACACTGGCTTTCAAAGAAAAAAAAAAAAAAGGAAGTGCAACATATCTTTAATTTTGTTATTTCTGTCTGATTCCTTTGGATGGTTGTGTGTTTTCCTTTGGCAATGTTAGTCACTGTGCCATTTATTTTTCTTATTCTTGGAGTACCAAAGATCCTGAAATGGCTTGATGATTGCAACCATGTGAAAATTTATTTTCTGGAAGTATGTTTTGTTAAACTTTTGTTAAAACGTGAAATTGTGTATGCAAATTGTTATCAGAGGTTTGCTGGGACATTTACCTATTCCAGCAGGGAAAACTTGAGTGCGTCGATGGAAGTAGAGAGCCTGAATCCAAATTCTGCATCGGAATTCCCTGGAAGTGGGGAGGAAGCTTGGATTGGGAACTGTAGCTGAGCTTTTGCACTTCGTTCCATCTCCAATCAGCATGAGTGAGTGGCCTTAGGTACAGGACATCAGCAGAGGTTGTCTCATGTGCAAAAGGAGTTTTAAAAAAAACTTGCCAGCATTCAGAAATCAAATCTTGTTGATCCTGCATTTGCACTGTTCAATTTGCCTTGCTGGAGAGTTATAGAAGTGTTATTTTTATAGGTCAATTGTTCCCCACCTGAGCCGTTGGAGACAGTCTGGGATAAGGGCACCTGCCAGGGGGAGTTCAGCCAGGGAGCACCACGAATGGGCACCAGGAACAGCACACAGCTCTGCTGTCAGCTCCTTCCCCAGGGGTGACATTCCTCCTGTGCCCAGCAAGCAGGGAATGCTGCAGTCTAGCCCAGGTAATGCTTAGGAAGTGCTCTCACTTTCTCAATAACACGAGCAAATACAGGCGTTGTGACACACTGTACCTTGTCCTTTTACTGTTGGGATCTCACAGCAGCTCGTTCTTGGAGTCAAAATGGCAACTGCTATATTTTTCCTAGACTGTTTCATTAGTTGTGGTTGGGAAAGTTACATAGAAGCATTATAAAAATTTATATGAGGCTTTTTACAGCATTTGAAAATAAAAGTAGCATTTGTTTTGTAAAGTTGCAGTTTTCGTTTCTTTTACCCCGGTGTACTGGATTTCTCTTCCAGAATGGGAGACATCTAAGGAATTGAGGTCCTATTGTGTGGATTCTCATCTTGAATTCCACAGACAATGAAACACCCCAGTGTTGTTACACTCCATCAGAAAGTAGAGAAAGCAAATATTGTTTGACTTGTCCCACCTGCAGTCACATGAAGAAGCTACTTCTCAAGTGGTTACATATCTTCTCCAGAGTCTTACCTTCCCTATAGGCTGTAATTTATCCAGGAAAAGCTTCCAGGGGCAGTTGTGTCCTTTGATCCACTATAGAAACCTTTCTGTCCTACTGTTCCACTTTCCCTGCCAAGTTCAGAGCAGCAGCAGCAGAAGCAGTGAAAGTTGTGTAAAAAAAATGATCAGAGTGGAGCAACTGAAAGCCAAGAGAAGCGAGCAGACACTGCCTGGCCTTGTCTGGAACCCTCCTGGGAAGAACAAGAGGCCTCCCTTCCTCCACTCCAGAACTGCTGCTCTCAGTAAAGGTAAAAATACAACAGAATTTTGGAAATTCTATTTAATGGGATCACCTTTTTCTTCCCTTGACTGTACATGATTGTATGGCAGAACTACACATCATAAGGAAATACAGGTTTAGTTCTTTACCTCCTTGCATTACCAAATCAGGTATTCCTCAGAAAAAGTACTTGAATGGCAAATATGAAGGCTATGCCTTCAGCATGAGTAAATCTCTTTTTAAATCTTATCTTAGTTTAGGGTTTATAAGACATACTACAAATATCTACATTTTTCATTTCTTCTTGTATAAACTGTGCCTGGTCCCTAAGCAAAACAGTAATGCTTTGGGCAATAAAAGGCTTTTTCTGACAATCTTCCTAAGGAAGGAGGAGGGAGGAGTATCCAAAACAGGCTGTCTGTCTCAGGAGTGAGGACAATAGTGGCTCCGAGCTCTGGACTAGGAAGGATATATTTGCAGTTCAGGAAATGCTTAATGTATTGGAAATGTAGAAGCTGTCAGGCATTGGAAGGGGCTGCCCAGGGAGGTTTGGAGTCCCCAACCCTGGAGGTTTTTAAGGAAGGATGGGACATGGCACTCAGTGCTCTGGTCTGAGTGACAAGGTGGGGATTGGTCACAAGTTGGACCCAGCAGTCTTGGAGGTCTTTTCCAACCTTCATGGTTCTGTGATTCCATTTCTCTAAGGTAATGTGATTAATCACACATGTAAGTTTTCAATATGGGAGAGGTACTAAAATGCCTGTCCCACAGCTGAATTTCCCAGGTGAAAGCAGGTTCTAAAGGTGGATGCAGGCCCTGTTCCTTGTGAGCCATGCTGGGTTCAGCCATGCCAAGCTCTGCAGCATGGAATGCCTGCTCCTAAAATCCACCAGGTTCCAGGTGCATTAATACTGGGACAGCTGAAGGGCAAATTGGTGTGTCTGTCACACACTGAACTGGCCCCAGGGTTTGGACACTTCATCACTCAGGAACACTGCTGCAGTGGGTGTGAGAGGAAATTAATCTCTCCAACGCAGAGGGAGCTCATCCCTCCACCTCCTGCTCCTCCCAGCGCCACTCCTCAGGTTATCAGAGCCCTTGGAGGTCCCTGGTTCTGGGGCAGATGGGACACACAATCTTCTCGTGTTGAGGAGGGAATGAGTACAAGTTTCCCATTTCCCAACCAAGCCCAAGCTCTGCTAGGAACAGTTTGTTTCAGATCTGAACCAACCCTCAGTGCCACGTCTTGGTTCTGTACCAGCTGCTTTAATCTGTTTCTAGTGAGCCACCATCTGCTGTGGCTTCTTCCTCCTCCAGGAATATGTGCTGGCTCTCCATGCTGTCCCCAGGCAGTTCACTGCCACTGGCAGCAGCTCCTTCCCCTTCAGGTGCCTCTGCCCATCCTCCCTGCTCCAAAGACAAAATCTTTGCCCTTGCTTCTACATTCCCTGCCCTTGGAATTGAATGATGAGAGGGCGGCTCGTCAGTAGAGTGAGCGCTGAGCCCTTGAAGCTGTTGTGTAAAAGTGTAACCACAGCCCCTGCTCCACAGCTTGCAAGAGAGACTGCAGCTACAGAAAGTGTTCCAGACATGTGGAGGCAACACCCTCCTTCCAGAGCTGTGTGCAGGATCTGCCCCCAGCGTGGCTATAATGGCCAGGAGATGGAGGTGATGGGACTCCTAAAGGACACCAAAATACTTCCCCCGACCTCATCTGGGTACGTGTGGGCATGCACAAAACCAACTGGAAATGGGAGCAGTGATTTACTGGGATTGCAAAATTGCAACAGTTTTGGACATTTCATTTCCCCAATTCTACTTCTGACTTCACTATGTCTATTTAATGCTGGTGAATGCTCAGGTAAGAACTTCAGTGACTTTTTTGATCGGGACAGGGTGAAATCACTGGCAATCTAGACACACACACGAAGATCTTCAGTTCAGCAGGCTTTCTTTGAGGTCTCATCCAACTCCCATTGACGTCAGCAAATGATCCCTATCTAAGGCCCAAAGAAACCAGGAACGAGGATGGTCTTCAAAGCAAGCTGTTTGCTGACACCATGCTTTGGTGTTCCTTACAAATGAGACAAAAAGATTTCACTATTTATACAACTCAGCTGGTTGAAAAGCAGTATGTGGATGGAGAGGAGGCCTTGTGGCTTCAAACACAGTGGTGAGAAACTCACATAGCACTTCTGCTGTTAAACAGGACAATATTACCTGGTTTTTAATAACCAAAATCAAACTAATGCCTCGAGGAAACTTTGCAAAATGTACAATTTATTTCAATGCCACTTTCAGTCTCTCATTAGGTGTTCAGAAACGACCAGTTTCTGCCAGGAACAAAAATGCTATTTCAAAACTGAAGGTTATTTTGTTTTTAAATCAGAAGTGGCACCATCAAATTGAGAGAATTTGGAGTAAGAGATTTACAAGCAAATGAATTATTTTTTGTGAATTTGTGTGAACTATTTTCACCAGCCTGGACTCCAAAATGAAGCAGGCACTTTGGAAAATGTTAATCCTTTTGACTACCTTTAATTCTGTTAGAAAATCACACACTGAATGATCACCCAGCTGACTCCAATACTGAGATTAGAGAGGACGAGTAGGTAGGATTCAGATGCTCTTCTCAAGTTAAACTTGTTTCATCATGCAAGGAATTTGTCCATGATTCCCACATGTCCAAGGCCAGGGTATATCCCTATCACAATCCAGCTGGATACTGCAGAACATAATCCATGCTCCTGGTATTGTGCTAGCACAGTACAGTTCATTGCTAGTGAAGCCTGATTTTTTTTTTTTTGTGCTGTTTTTTGCTTCTTTGTGGGGCTTCCACAGTAATTCTTGACCACAAAAAAAGAGCTTATTTTTACTATTGGCCAATGACAGTATGATTATGCTATTTATATCATTTTTGAAGCAAAATACTCTCTGATTTGGGGAAGAACTTTTGCTTTAAAGTGACTGAAGATTTTACCAACACATAGACACAGATTTTGTAGCAAAGTCAGTAAATTGCTTGTGGTGCCCTTAAGAGTAATCCAGTGACCTTCCAGCAGAATAAAATACAAATAACAAACTGAAATAGATTAAAAAAAAATATTAATTCTTATAACTAGCTAACTTGTTCGCATGTCCTGTACAAAACCACACTTGATTCAGTACTTTCAGCCATGTAAGACTACGGTCTGAGGGAAAACCATAAGCATTTGTGTTCTGGGAGAGAAGGTTATGAAAAATCTCTGTCTGTACTTACAAAGCTGAGTCACTTAAGTTTCCTGCTATTAAGTTTCAGCAGAATAAAGTTCTCTGGCTCACCCTGAGCAGTCACCCAGGGGTGTTTTTGTGAGAAGTGACACAAGTCATCCTAATAATGGAGAGTGAGTCCCAGTGTTCCCTCTCCCAGGTGCTGTTAGTGAGGTGTCTGTGGGGCCAGCTTGGCCCAAGCAAATACACAAATCCACATCTTCAGGACAGCATCTCCCATGTCCTGGGAAACAGCTAAGACATGCTATGCTTTGGATGTGACAGAAGAGAAAAAAAAGGAGTAATACAGACACTTTAACTGCTCAGTCTCAGGCTATTATTTAACTGCCCTGAGGTTTGATTGTTATTTTTACCCCTTTTGCACTTTGTTGTATAAGTTGTTTGGAGAAAAGAGGCTATCTGTGGCTTACATAAAGTGTTCTGTTCCCTATTTTATTGCTGAAAGCTACTCAAGAGAAAGTGCTCACCTTAAAATGGTGCAAAAATATCAAGTGTGGCCTACTCAAAATCAGTGCCTTACATAAACTGGGATCCTGCTCTGCCAAGACTGGAGGAAAACTGTGCTACAAACACCAGTTACTGTCATGTATTAAAGGTTCAGCAACGAGCCCAATCATCGCCTTTGAATAAGAAACGAATATAAGAAATGATGTCTCAAATCTGTGTTAATTATCTGGCACTGCTTTCTGTTTGCAGGAATTATCCAAGTGCTGGGTGACATGGCACTGACCATGGATGAAGAACACAACAGGCAGAAATACTGCCAAGAGAGTGATCTGATTTTCTGACCTGGTGCCAAAAGCTTCCACAGTGAATTGCAACTGCACTAAAAAATATGTAATAAAATGCGAATCAGGTACAGTTGTTCTGTTTCTAGTGAGTCAGTTAAAAAAAGAAGAAAAAAAAAATTTCACGTCCTCATTAATGTTCCCATGTGGAGAAAGTTTGTATTTAATAGCTGTTTAGTTATTAAGCTTGTTAAAACAGTTTTGGGGAGCTATTTAAATGTTTAACTCATTGAGCTTTATAACAGCCATCTTCTGCTTTCTGTGGTTCCCAAGTCACTGAAACATTTTCAGTCAGTGTGGCTGACTCACTTCTGAAATCCCCTTAACATTTGGGTGTCCACTGATGATGCAAACCTGGAGGAGGGAGCTCCCAGCTTCAAAACTGGGGCAAGACAGTATTTTAGCAGGACAAAAGATGACATTTAGGCTTCCTGGGAATAAATCCTTAGAAAATTTTCTCAGTATCAGTAGTGGTATATGAATAAAATAAGTGTGCATTAATGCTGTTAATTTTCTCAAAGACAGCATCTTAACTTCTGATTTTTAGCTCTCCCTTCTGTTTTCTATTTCATTTAGGGCAGAAAGGGTTTGTAATTCCTTCTGTTCAATGCAAACTCTGCAAGACCAACTGAACCCAGCATGATGGAGATATACATACACATATATATTTAGATATATATAGATATAATTGCAGTAGTAACAGTGGGATTACATAGAACATAAAACTCTAAAATGAAAAGTCAGATTTCCAAGGGAAAAAAAGTACCTTATGAATAAGTGTGCATTGAGACTATCACAGAAGCACCATGGGATTTCTTCACCAGCATCCCCAGCTGGGAGCCACACTTTCCTGGCCTATTCCCTGGAGTATTCTATCAGAGCCATGCACCCACTCCTTCCATGTGCTCTAACCCTTGGGCTCTGCCACGGGCAAGATGCTGAGCTGCCCCCTCCCACACAGACAAGGAGCTTCCACATCAGATGGGAAATGTGTTGGGAGCTTCCAATTATAAAAGATGTCAAAAATGGAGTTCAGGATTGCATCTGAGTAACCATCCTCAAGATTAGAGTTATTATAGTTTGGAGTTTGGACTAAGTGAATTGTGTCTACATCTCTGGAAAGCTATGAAGGAAACACATCCTTGCTCTCTGGTTGGGTTTTTTCCGCCAGCTCTACCTAACTAGATGAGTTGCTCATTTTCCACCACTTTACATAAAATTCATAGGTGTTCAAAGGCATTTGGTTTGCAGTGTTTTGTGAGGATTTACTTTCTCAAGCCTTTAGAATCACAGAATCATTTCACTTGGAGAAGACCGTGGAGATCATCGAGTCTAAGTGTTACCTCAGCATTGCCAAATCCACCACTAAACCACATCCCCAAGTGCCACATCCACACGTGCTTTAAATACCTCTGGTGCTGGTGACGCCAGCACTTTTCCAATGCTTGACAACCCTTCAAAGAAGAATTTTTTCCTAATATTTAATCTAAACCTTCCCTTGGACAGCTTGAGGCTGTTCCATCTCATCCTATGCTTTTTACTTGGGAGAAGAGACCAATCCCAGCCACCTTTTCATGTGTATTTAGTCACATTTTCTTATTCACTTTTAGCAAAGGATGTTTTTATCTTAAGAGTCTGCCTCCAAATCTGAAAAACCTGATTCCTTGTCTGCAACTCTAAAGACACAAATTTTTAACAACTTAGATACTGACCACTAGAACTGATGATGAAAGAACATAATACCCCTTGCAAAATATTACATCTACTCTTGCCAGCTCCACAGGAAACCCATTACTACTAACAGACAGGAGAAAGCCTCCAGAACAGTGGGAGTAGAACACCTGCAGAAGGAGCTTTCTCCACACATCACCAACTCTTGCTTCACTACTGAGCAACACCAGCTGCACTTTAATTTCCCTCGTGCCTGAGTTCATAGAATCATGGAGTATCCTGAGTTGGAAGGATCACTGAAGTCCAACTCCTGGCCCTGCACAGACACCCCAACAATCCTAGAAGTGTTGTCCAGATGCTCCTGGAGCTNTCCTGTGCCTAGAAGTGTTAAATGCTCCTGGAGCTCTGGCAGCCTTGGGGCTGTGACCATTCCCTGGGGAGCCTGTGCAGTGCCCCAGCACCCTCTGGGGGAAGAACCTTTCCCTGATATCCTCCCTAACCTGCCCCTGACACAGCTCCAGCCGTTCCCTGGGTCCTGTCCCTCCTCTTCCCCTCATGAGGAAGCTGCAGAGCTGCTGTGAGCTCTGACCTCAGTCTGCCCTTCTCCAGCTGAACAGACCAAGTGCCCTCAGCTGCTCATCGTGTGGTTTCCCTTTGAGGCCCTTCACCATCATCTCCATAACCCTACTTTGGACACTCTCTCAGAGCTTTAGATTTTACTTATATTGTGGTGCCCCAACAGAGAGAAGCAGCACCTGTGCAGCCCCTGGAAATGGCACAGGTCAGGATTTGTGTACTTGAGCAAAAACCTCTTCTGTCACAGGTGCAAGTGGAACTGAGCAGGCACAGGCTGCACCAACATGGGGCGGAACAGTGAGAGAGGCTCTGTCAGGTGGAGGAGGCACTGCTGAGATCCATGTGTGTTTGTAGAGGTTTCATTTTGGACTGGTTCTAGTGGGATCTGCTGGAGGGAAGGAATGCCTGAGAATAGTTGGAACACACTAATCTTTTACGTGTGCACCTTAAGGTCTTTGTGCAAAAGGAACACACCTCACTCGCACCAGCACCCCAGGGTGTGAACAAGAGCACCGTGATGGGCAGATTCACTTCAGGAGCGCGCTCCTGGTACCGTCAAAAACCAGCTACAGGTCTGCTAACACAATTCAATACACTTGTGAAAGTTACTCCTATTTTATGCTACTTTTTACTGAAAGATGTGACTGCTCTCTGACCATAGAGGTCTCTGCCAACCAAAACTATTCCAAGATCCTGAGGATTCCTCAGATGATTCCTCAGTGTCCTCTGTACAGCAGCCAGAGAAAGGAACACCAGCCTTGCCCAGCCTGGGGACACAGGCAGGGTACCAGCCCGAGTGTTGCAAAATGGGGACTATGTCAAGGTCATCTTAAGTTTGCATATTCTTTCATGTAAGATCGTTGTATATTTCCAAGCCTAACCAACCAGAACCGAGATCTGACCATTGGAAAAGGCAGCTGCCAGCATCCCTCACTCAGGGACATCTTGGAACTAACATGTTTTAAAAATGTAGTAAATCAGTGTTGATGTATGTCTGTATAGACATTGCTAACTTGGCAAAATACTCCAGATCGGTGTGTTCTACAGCTGAATTATATGCACTGTAATTAAAAAAAAAAAAATTAAAAAAATCACATCCATATGTCAAAAAGGCCCTGCCCAGGTGAAGACATGCACAGAAGTCAGCTGCATGGGAAACTTACATGTCAAACCCTAAACATCCTAAACTTGGAAACTTATTCTGAATTTCCGTGTATAAACAATAGCATGAAAAGTCTGGTGGTAGTGCTTGATTTGCGGTATAACAAGACAGCAGCCAGGTTTTGGCAGCTCTGAAATGAGCCATCGGTGTGTCTCTGGAGTAATTCTCTCACAGCCTTTGCCATCGAAGCCATCGAGCC
>VWYP01029498.1:0-29434 GCA_013400435.1 Pycnonotus jocosus
ACTTATTGTTGGCTTCACTCATTTCTTTGCTTGTCTTTGGCTACACTTAAGCCCATGTTTAAATCTCTGATAGATCTTTGTTTTCTTTGACAGGCAAAGTTTTCTTCCCCCCAGCTGGCTGTCTGATGCCTGATGCAGCAAAACAACAAGGGCTCTTCCAAAGATAAGTTCAAATTCATATTCTGGAAAATCAGGGCAACTGCGCTTGGAGTCAGCAATAAGCCGAAGACTGAAATTTTTCAAGAAAGGGTTCAAAGCACATGATGTACTTTGTCTCAAGTAGAAGACAATGTCTAGAAAGGAAGATGACTCAGAGGTGTCCTTCTCAGCCTGCAAACTCTGGTGCTTTCTTTTCTGCTCACAGCTTTGTCCTGGGGAAATCACTGGGTGTGAGCTCACTGATCATCTTAACTCTTGCATGTTGACACCCCTAACTGCTTAAGAAATGTAATTAGATGCCTAAATATTTTTGTTTACAAAATATGGAAAATGATGATTTTAAATGACAGAGACTTAGTAAGGACACCCATGTTAATGTTTATGAAGAAGTGATGAGAGCACCCAGTGCCATATATGTGCCAACCATATGACTAGAGAGGAAAATTAAGCTTTCTTATTTTGAAGTTATACCTTTGTAATTTAAGAAATACAAACAATATGCAATGCCATCATTAAAAATCATCCATCTTTAACCAAATTACTTTATGCCAAGTTTCACACGGTACTTATCAATAAGTAGATTTAAAATTAGATTATTTTTCAGATATAAAAATATTAGTTGGCCCCCTTTATAAAAAGTGATACAGAATAATCACTAACACTCATGTTATTGTTTTACACACAGTGGTATCCGCTGTGGATAGCCATGAGGATTCAGCTGTGTATCTGTGGGTGAAGTTTGGGACAGAATAATGTTGCAATGCATATATTTGAACATCCACTGATTAGTCTTTCCCTACTATTTGGAAGACTCTTGATTAAATTAATTGCTTTTTAGATATTTACAACTCATTATTTTTATAAGCATTAGGATGCATTATAATATTAGGCATGCTAAGCCCCTGCTAGTTTCCAAGATATTTCTCCAAGATAGACTCAAAATATTTTTTTTCTCCAACATTTTTCCCACTGCTATATGTTTCAGAATAATCTGTTTTTCAGGTAAGCTAAATACAAGAAACTACATGAGTTTGTAGAGCTGTAAAAATAAGCATTTCAAGCTGCCTGAAATGTGAAAATATTGAGCTACATCACTGGATATCATAAAAAGTTATAAAGGACATAATCAAAGATGAAAATGTCCATATGAAAACACCTTGAGTAGACTGAGAACCAACATTTTTATCACACAAGAGGAATGACTGAATGCAAAGTGTAACAGAAGCCTCTGAAATGCTGGATGACACAGAGGCTGTAGGTAGGTAGTGAAGATTCATGTTTAATACAATGTAAGAATTAGCAACCACACAAACAAAATTATCAGGCTTAAAGCTGAAAAAGGTGTGATGAACAGTGGAACTTACCAGAACTAGTTATCTTAAATGACAAAATTATTATTGTATACCATATGAAAATGGAACAATTAGATACATTCCCCCTTGGAAGAGGGATTTACCAGAATGCCCATGTAGAACAGAGGGTTATGAACAGTCCATGCCCATGTCCATGTCCATGTCCATGTCCATTCATCAGCAATCTGACAACAAATGCAAGGAGGAAGGGTTATGGTAGCTTAGATTCTCAGACTTCTTCCCAAAGGAGATGTAACAGACCATGGCTGGTAACAGAACACAGAACTCAAGAGAGCCTGATGGCACTATTGTTGTGTTCTTATAATTGAAAGACTCTGATATATAAATTTCTCAGCCAATGTATGAAAAGACTTTTGACAATGAAGCTAGGAATTCTGGTTCTACAAACAAGGTCTGTAGAAACATCTACAAATATGATTGTTTTAATAGAACTAGAAAATGTACATTTCTGGCTAAATATACAAGTAACTAAGTCATTGAATACATGACTTTTCAGTTTATTTTTGCATCTCCTTCGGAACACCGTGTTTTACACTTTCCTTATTCTTCTGAGATCCTTTCAGTTCTTATATGTGAGTATTTTGTTCCAGAGCAGCTATTGAAAACAGACAACAAAAATCCATCCATCTCTCTCTTTTGCCACAGAATGCTTTTGTATTAGATGTGCAGACATGCAAGTCCAGAAGGATTGAGCTGAAAAGGAGTGATCCCTGACTCACCCTGAAAATACAAAGAAGTCTTTCAATTTAATTTAGGGAAGATACATATTTGACCTTGAATACAGTTTCCTAAACTAATTCTTAGGGAGTGGTGTGGTTTATCTTTTGTTTTGCTTGCACAGTTTCTCATATAATGATAGTTTGTATCATTGTTTAAATACAACCCGTTTGAAGTCTCTAATCAAAAGCAATCAAACACAGTACAATAATGATATTGGTGGCATTCATTGTGTCATGAAACGCTCCATAACTTCAAAAAAAAAAAAAAAAAAAAAAAAAAAAAAAAAAAAAAAAAAAAAAAAAAAAAAAAAAAAAAAAAAAAAATCATGTTGATTTGAAATAGCTGTGGTCCTACCTTGTAGACAGAATGTACAAGCCGGTTAAGAGTAACATGAGGATAGGATAAAAAATAAAGACAAAAAATCACCACCAACAACAATAGAAAGAGGAAAATTAACTAAAATGTCCCTTTCAAGTCCCTGTTTCTATAGGCTGATCTGTGGAAAAATAAAATCACTCTATAGAAATAAAAGTTAAACGGCAAGAGTTGCTGATTACCATATGTTAGAAAGCTTACATGCATATATCAAGAACGTTTGAACACAAATGGTTTAGAAAAGTACAATCTATCCAATGAAAAATATAGATGATAAGTGTGAAGATCTTCCAGATATTAATAACCCTTCTCTCAAAGGGTCACCAAAGAAAGAAGAGGAAAGTATTTCACATAAGAATGAAGCCCCTGGGTCTGTCAGGAATGCCACCAGGTGGCTGAAAGAACCTGCAGAGATGACTGGTTAAAATAATATCTCACTTGTTAAGCAGCTTGCAGAAAGACTGAATTTAAGAAACACTACAGCAATAGGAACATGTGACAACTGGTGTAGTATTGACAATAGAAGTAGATGATCATGTGAAAGATTCATCTTTGGATATTGTAAGATTGTTTACCCTGAAATATGAACTGCTGTGTGGTAGCATCCACACAGTTAGTTCAGTGCTACCAGAATAGTAAGCAAGCTAGTGTGGAACAGACTTTCAATTGTTTACATTCAATTATGGCACATTACACAATAGCATAGATGAAAGATTTTTCCTTTTGTCTCCAGTATGTAGTGTTTGCACAGTAGGTATGGCACTCCACCTGAGGCAAAATTTATTATTAAAAAATTTACAAAATTATTAAAAAAATTATTTGTAAAAGAGTCTGAGTCAAGTGATTTGGTGTAATGATATGATTGTGGATTTGGATTAAAGCCAGTTTTCTATGGAGGAAGTTGCCAATAAGTTAATACATGCACACAGACTTTGCAGATGTTCCAATCCAGTCTTTGAATGCTCCAACCTAAGATTAACCCTTTCTGAAGGGATCCATACTCATGTAAAGTCTAACAGTCCTGTCTGAATGGTGCATCCAAAAGCTAAAGTTGTTACTGTTATTCTGATTTTTAATTTCTACTTCACAAGAATTTTGTAAGCTTGCAGTGTGACAGTTATTTGTAGGAAGACAGTTAATGGAAATTAAATAAAAATGAGAAGGACTTGGGGTTGTTGGTCAATGAGAAGTTCAGTAAGTTTCCTCAATGAGCAGAAAGTCCAACAACTGCAGAAAGCAATGTGCCACAGTTCAGAAAGCCAAACGTGTCCTGGGCTGTACCAAAAGCAGAGCAGGCATCAGGAGAGGGAGGGGATCCTACCCCTCTGCTCTGCTCTGCTCTGCTCTGGTGAGACCCCACCTGAAATGCAGTGTCCAGCTCTGAGGTCCCAGCACAGGAAGGGGCCTCCTGTTGGAACAAGTCTAGAGGAGGCCATGAGGATGATTAGGGAGCTGGACCACCTGTCTTATGAAAATAGGATGAGTTGGGATGTTCAGCCTGGAGAAGACAAGGCTCCTGGGCACAACACATGGCACCTTCCAGTACCTAAATGGGGTCTACAAGAAGGCTGGAGAGGGACGTTTTTACAAGGGCATGTAGTGACAGAAGAAGGGAGAATGGCTTTAAGCTGAAGGAGGTAGATTTAAATTAGATATTAGGAAGAAATTCTTTACTGTGGGCATAGTGAGCCACTGGGACAGGTTGTCCAGAGAAGTTGTTGATGCCCCTGCACTGCAAGAGTGCAGGGCCAGATTGGACAGGGCTTTGAGCAACCTGGTCTAGTGAAAGATGTCCCTGCCATAAATAGCCCTTTCCAACTCAAATCATTCCATGATTCTATGACTCTGTGGAATCCTATTTGCATCAGTAAAACACAAAAGTAAGCTCTCCATCATGGCTTGAAGCTTGTTCAGAGCCACACACTTATGAAGTTTTCCCATATAAATAACAGAATAAAATGATGCCATGGGCTAACATAAAATAAAGAGTGGTAATGACATGACAATGGATGCCTAATGTTTAATTACCTGATAGCTGAACCATTAACTTATATCCCTGCAGACAATGGACATGTTTTAATAAATTTTCACTCTTCATGAGTTAAAGGTGCCTAATTTAAATTGGGTGATTTCTATACTCTCTAAGCCCTTTTTAACTTTCTGATCAAAATTTTATATTGTGACATTACTAGGACAAGATACAAGGTAAGATTGTGTAGTCTGATATAACCTTGTCTAACACAATGGTGTGCTTCTCTGTCCTTTTTATATGTCAGGTATTGAGGGTTTTGTGCATTTGTATATAAAGGTGTGTATAGCACTTCCCTCATTTTTGGATGATAAAGCTGTTGCAACAAGTACTGTAGTTTAAGGGAGAGCATCTGAGGTCTCATACAGCCCTAGTTTTTCTGATCCTCTGCTTAGCAGAGAGGCGCCTGGAGTGTGGAAGGACAGTTAGTGGTAACAAAAGCCAAAATAAAACAAAAGAAAACAAAATGCTTTACTGAACACAGAAAAAAAAAAAAAAGACTTTTTGAAATCTTTGTTTGCATATATATGTCTCTACACGTGGCTTTCCTGTGTTGACCTTCAACACGAGTGCAGGTGAACCCAAAATGACAGCAAAGTTATGTTTAAACTAAAACAACTCCTTTTTAATGTCAGGATCCCTTTGATAGAGAGAAATTTGTTTCATGTAGCTTACATCTGAATGATTTGCTGAGCTACAGCATAAACCAACCTTCTCAAGCACATGGACGCATAATGGAGTTTAAGAACTGTTAGTTCAGCTAATATCAGCAAGCACACACCCCACAGCTATATTCTTTTTTACTCACACAGTCCTCTAGCTGCCATCTGTTCAATACAGCGTGGAATAAATCCCTTTTGATGTGTGTTAACGCTATCCCTGGATAAGCATTAAAAAAACTCAACAAAACCAAAACCAAAACAAAACACAGCAAAAAAGGTGGAATATTAAAGTGAAACCGTAACACAGTGTGAATAGCAATGTATTGATCTCAGTGGTTAGGTTTGTGAACTCTTTTTGGCACCACCGGCTGAGTTCTGATGAATGTAGTACATGTGTTTGCCCCTGAAAACAAGTATAATTTATGATTTTGTCCTTCTACTACACTTTAACAGAAGAAATTTGATTTAAACAAAACCTTATTAAGACCTGTGAATACTTTTGCTGCCACTGAGAAACCCAATACTATTTAGATTGTCTTCTTTTTTTCTGCTCAGTTGAAAATTTTCTCTCATGCTTTTTTCTCAAAGCTTAAATGACAGCATTCTCCTTTCCTTCAATGGCAGCAATATGCCTATGTGTATAAACTTTTAGAGCAAACGTATTTTCATTAAGTAGGGATGAAGTTAACTGCAAAATCATATTTCAAGTCCTAAGTGTGTAGCTGAAAATGTGTTAGGACTTGGAGTAGACTACTGTGATGGTTGATACTGTGTAAGAGATCTACACAGTCACTGTGTTTATTACAAACTTAACTGAATTTTAATGCAAATTCTATTGAGACATTAAGAATGATTCATATCTGTAGTAAAACGGTCTCAGCATTTTAAAAAATATTATTTTATTTTATTTTACTTTATATTGGACAAAGAGAAAAGCCTGCCCATAGAGAAACCAACAAAAGATTCACAGTGTCCACTGCACATTGGGATATGCCTTTCTTGGGATCCTTAACAGCATTCTTGATTAAGCCACTAAAAATCTTTTCTAAGTGGGTCATTATTGCGTTTCATTGTTGGACAGAACATTTTGCCATTAACTAGGGGACAGAGTAATAGAGAGCTTGTCTAAATTAGTGTTGCACTTCCCAGCTATTTTGGTAATGAAAATTGCGTGGGAGTGGGAGATAAGGAGATTGATGAACTTGCTTTTGTAAACTGTAAAGGGAATAAATTGTACCGTTGTACAGTCAGTTTGAGATGGGTGCAGCCCATAAGGCTGACTCCTTTGTGTTGGAAGGGAATGTGACATCTCAAACATTTCAAAATATTGCTTCACAAAGTATGAGAATATCCATTCCCCAAATAAACACCCTTGTTTTTCTGAAACAGAATAGCTCTGATGAGCTTTTTTTGTGATATACATACCCTTTGACCTGTAACATTTAAGATGTGTCTACAAACCTCCATAAGTCTGAAATCTGCAACAGCACAGCATGGTTGGTCTTGAGATCACCCTGATGGGCTATTAGAGAAAGCAGAGTTTACAACTTGAGGTTAAACCCACACAATAGTTTGAGTTGTTCATGTGTGAAGGAACTGGCTGATGCATAGGCATAGGAGAACAGATGTTAAAAGTTGACCTTCCCACTTAAGAAATTCTGAATTTGGGAGGTGAGTAGGAGAAGGGACGGAATTGCCCCACCCTGAAACACAAATGATACATTTGAGGCTTTCTGATAGAAGAGGAAACATAATATTTAAAAATAACCTATAGATTTTCCATCTGAAGCCAACCCTGGAAACTCCAGCCAAAGGCTCTCAACTCTCCATTTTGGCGATTCGTGAGAAACTTAGAGTGCAAAAACCCTTCTTGTCTGGCTGAAATGTTTGGCCCTGGACAACATAAGTGTTTCCAGTATTTTGGAAAATAAATGAACTCATTTCAGGATTGCCAGTGGATTCAGGGCACAGCTTCATCACAGGAGACAACATATTTCATCTGGAATGTTTGGAAAATACCAAGATCTTCCTGTGTGTTAGGTCACAACTATGTCAAAATCAGCATTTTAGGCATCATTTAGTATGGAATGAGTATTGTTTCACAAAAAAATTATTGATTGGGAAACACAACATATTGTGTTTGTTTTAATTTTAAATATGTTTTAAATCTGTTCAGGATAGAGTGGTTTGGCAGGCATGGTTGGCAGATCTGTTTTAGGATCAATTTTAGGAAATTGATCAGTTTTAGGAAACTGAATCCTGCATCTTAGAAGGTGGCTGAAGATTTTGCTTCAGCTGTGGCACTCTTCAGTTATCAGAATGGTAAGCCTACAGCTCCTTCTTTATATGGTTCTGGGTAAGTCAGTGGATTCTCTGTTTTGATCTTCACAGTAGGAAGTGGTTTAAGAACATTTATGTGCCCTAAGAAAGGGTTTGGATCCTGGCGTTCCACTTATCCGTTAAGAGCTTTGAGCTTTGTAAAAAGTCTATAGAAAATGCCAGATTCTGAAAAAATAATTCTGCCTTTTTTTAAAATTATTTTTTTAAATTGATCTAGTTACATTCAGGTAGATTTTAGAGCATATTTTAGGGAGAGTTTGAAACCATGTGATTGCAATGGCTTTCAATTATATACCCATTGTGATTTTGTGGCCAGTTACAGACCCAGTCAACTGATTGCATCAGAGATATTTAATTTAATTTTAGATTTATTTAGATGTTTATTTTTATTTTATTAATCAATTTATTTTTTCTTTGTGTTTTGGAATATCTCTTAGACAGTCTATCAGTTCTTATATCAGTTCACTCTATAGTTATTCTATATGTCTGCAGTGAGACTATAAAGAAAATGTACACAAATCAATTTAAATAATGTCATCAGTGTGTGCTATGAGATCTTCATTAAAAGACAGAGAGAAGATTGGTCAAAACCATGATACAAATACAACTTGTGCATCACACAATGAGTAATCATTGCAGTTGAAAATATCTTGTAAAAGAGTCTTCAGACTTTGCAGAATATTCTACACTTCCTGTGTGAGGTTGGTGAGAAGCACATGCAAGTGACATTCAAAGACAAAAATCCCTTCAGTTTATTGAAGGTTAATAAGACAGACAAGCTTTTTCTTTTGCAGATTTTTAACAGAAAATTGTTTTCTAAGTAGTAAGCAAATTAAATATAAATTTTTATATATCCTTTTGATAGGTTGTATTTAAGTGTTTACCCAGTCAAGCAACTATGTCAGCATCACATGATTGTGTTTGATCAGTCCCAGCCAGGCAACACATAGAGGAAATACTGGGTGCCAAGTATACAGAAGCTTTCATGGGGTAGTTTTTCAGAATAAATTAGAATAATGAATATGTTAATGGAGATGATGATCTGCTGAGCAATATTCAATAGTCAGGAAAAGAGGCAAATTCATCTGCTAAATTATTCATTGTAAATTATTCGCTTAACTCTAATAGTCTTGATTAGTGCTTATCTGATATAGAAGGAGAACAGCAAAAAGCCATGGCAATAGGAAGGAAGGTGGAGAAAAACAATATTACTGCTATTTATTTGATTCACAAATATCTGTCACTGGAAGCCACAGTGTGCCTCTTGTGCACTGTTTGCAGGAGACCACCAACTGACTCTAATCAGTAAGGGATTTTGCTGTGGCTAGCAATGGAAAATATCCCTCACTACACCAGAATCATATCTGACATTTATTTTCCGAGGCTCGCTTTAGGCTGGAAGCTCTCATTTTTCCTCATCCCTGCCTTATATGAGACTCAAGTTGGTTACCAATGTTTTGTTGCTTTCCTTCCTCTCCTCTCAGGCTTCAAGCTCGAGACAAAAGATTCCCTCTACTACTACCACCACCATTCTTGGTCAGGAAAACATAGGATGGTTAAGGTTGAAAAAGACCTTGAATTTCATTGAGTGCAACTGTTAAGCAGCACTGCTGTGTTCACTGCTAAGCCACATCCCCAAGTCCCAGATCCACATGGAATTCCACTGTTCTGGACAATCCAATGCCTGACTACCCTTTCAGTGAAGAAATTTTTTTCCTAAATCAGTCTAAACCTCATCTGGAACTGTCTCAAAAGAAAAGAAAAGAGCAAAATGTTTTGCAACCTGTAAAACACCTATAGATCTAGTAATTTTGACAGACATAAGAAAGATCTGAGAGTTAATTAACAGAGAGAATACCTGAGACAGACTTGTACTTGTACTGATGGACAGAAAGAGAGGTACACACATGGTCTGCTGTCCACAGTTCATTTTTCTCTTGCCTGTAAAGCAACAACTCAATGCATTTCACCCAAAGAGACCCAACACATTAAACGTATTCTGGCTTCCTTTTCTCAGAAAATATATTTTCCATTTTCCTTTCTGCCATCCACAATGCAAGGAAATAACTCTCTGTTTTCCTCTCATTCTAACTCTTAACAAATTACTGCCTACTTTCTCTATTCTTTTCATCCCTCCCATTGCCTGCTAGGGACTTCACTACAGTCTGATGCTTCCATTTCCACAGCTGCTGACTGGGATTTCCAGGAACAGTTGTGTCACTCTGCCCAGTGACTCAAACATAAACAATTTCAGAGACCTAAGAATTTTAACCTAATGGCATTCACAGTTTTCAGCACAAGGACTTTGCAGTATAGTCTAGACAAATGCTCTGAAATTAACTTTCTGGGATTCAAAAGGGACTTCCAGGAACTCATCTCCAAGGAAGAAGGTGCCTGCTCTGTACCAAGGTGTGTTTGTACAAGGTGTGAGTGTCTTTCAGCATATGGGCTGAACAATATTTCAAGGCTTTATCATCATGATCCTGTTGTCAAATGAGTCAGTGGTATGCCAGGAAGCTCACAGTGCATTAAAGCTGTAGTGCTCTCCCTAGCCATGATAATATATTGCATGTCAGGCAGACTAAACAACTCAGAGCAGGGTAAGCTGGAAATATTAAAAAGGCACTAGTGGACAAGAAGCTTATTTGTGTGCTCTAGCACAGTAGAGGGCTTTGTGGTCTTTAGCTACTTAAGTGGCCTTGAGAAATATCTAAACTATCATTCCTTCCAAGATCATACTTCCCTGGAGTACATAGGTCTAAAATTGCTGTTCTCCAGTTTAATTATGCTTATTAAGTCTCAGTTCATTTCCTGTTTTCTGCACAAATTACACCCTAAAGCATTATTTGGTTATACAGTAGTCTGTTTAATGATTCTTTTTCTCCACTTCCAGCTTCAAATAACAAATATTTGCCTTTAGCCAATAATTTGTTGATGGTGTTTATCTGTTTATGGAGCTGACATGAACGCATAAATAGAGTACTACATGTTTGAAAATATATGTCTCCAGTATAGAAATATACATGCACATATATATATATATATGTAATATCTATATAAATTTAATCTGTTTAATTTCACTTTATAGAAATCATGTATACATTCTACTGTAGTGTAATATTCTATTCAGATATTTTCAATTCAGTTGTGTTTTCATTGGCATTCCAAAAGGGTTTTTTGTTGTAAAGCCCTTCACTGACACTCTGCTCATGCTTGCCTATTATCCTTCCAGCTTTGCCTTCAGCTGAACATACTCCTTTTTTCCTCCTTCACATGATTACTTGCATGAGGATTTGCATTTAAATGGATGTGGAAAGTGCATTAACAACACCTACAGTAACAAAGCAAAAGCTGTTCAATACTTGTTACTGTCAGATATGAATTCAAAACAAATCAATTAATGTTTTGTACGGGTGTTTTTAGTGTTTGCATTTAGGTGGAAACTAGTCTTTGTATTATGCTTAGCACAGACTGTGCATATTTAACACAGATTATGCACAGAGAGTTATTTATATGTCAGTAGCCTGAACAGAAAAAAGGAATGATGTTCAAGATCTAGAAGTCATGGATGAAATCTATTTTCTGTACAGATGATTTAGATCCCTAGAATCTCGAGATTAGATACTTTATTTCCAGTTTACATCTTCACTTGTTTTGCAATAAAACCAGTTCAAATTATTTTGGGATTTGGAAATCTAAACGATTAAAGCATTAGTAATGTCTGGGTTTTGTTGTGCGTATCATGGAAATTTTGCAAATAGCTTGAATATATAAAAGAGACACAGCATGGTTATGAACAGAATTGTTGTGACTTGCATATAAAATATGAATGTAAGATGTTCTTTTAGTCTTGTAAGTGAGAAAAATAAATTAAACTAGGCCAATCCATTCTATTGCAGAATAATGCTGCTTATTTTTAATTTTCTTCTGCTTACCATAACCTGCTTAAATATATTTTTATACAGTAACACAAATGGATAAAAAAATACTTTACAAAAAATTAAGAAACTAATTTCTAATTAATCTTTAGCTCTGATGACTTGTAAATTTGCTCCAGATAAGAGTTCTGCTGGGACTTTGAGAGGTATAAGTTATACTAATTGTTGATTAATTAATGTAAACATTAATTTTTTAATGTATCATTAAACTAAATATGTAGCACAAAACAGAAAAGGAGAAGAAAAGCTGGGCTGGGAGTCAACAAACAACTTATCTTTTTCTTTCTCCAGAAAAAAGGTAGGTGAGAGAAATTTGTCATGATTCTTAACATAATACAGTAGTGACATCTGCGAGTCCAAAAATGCAATTATTGTTTATTACCTAAAATGGTTTGCTATATACTGTGTGTGCTAAAGAGAAATCCATAAACATCAGAGGTAAATCACTAACAAGTCTTTCTTGTTTGTACAAAAAACTAGAACAAACAAATCTGTATTTCTCTACCTATTGATGTGGCACAGATCTAAATAAAGCAAATTCATTGCTGCCAATGAAAGCTGCATTGCAGCAATGAAAGAACATGATTTCAGATGTCATAGTTAATGTCTTCTATGTCTGTACTTTAAGAAATGTAATAAGTATGGCAGTTTCTAAAACTAGCCCTACAAAACCAGTAATTTACCTGCAGGTTGCAAGAGAAAAAAAATGATTTGCGAATGAAACTATATAAGTGGAATCAGAGCATTAACAAATATTGTCTCCAGGTTCTGTAGAGTTAAATCTTCCAGCCTGTGTAATCTTCCCTCCAGCTTTCCATAATTTCAAGGTAACAGCTAAGAGGGAAGGCAGAGCAGTAGTGGCAGGAGTGCTGATGTGTGCCACCTTCACCCATGCAGTGGAAAAACACAGGGCCAGTCTGTCCAGGCACAAGATGTGGTGGCAAACACTCATCCCATTGACACTGACATCCACGCTGCCTGCAGGGGACACATGCAGGAGGCAGGGCCGGTCCTGCCACAAGGGTCCTGTGTGCCCAGGGAGACTTCTGAAGGGTTGCTGTGCAAGGCACGTGTGCCTTTGCCCTACTGCAAAGGAGAAACCAGGCTGGCAAGCTTTCTTTGGTTAAATAAATAAAGCAAACACCCCCTTTCTCCCTGCCTTCATGCCAGTCTCTGCCTCTCTTAAGCAATAAAGCACAGTTGCTTTAAACTAAGCTAGATTTACTGAAATCATCGGTATTTTAGATCAGAGGGAGTTCTGCCTCCAATGTCTTCACTGATGTTTTTATGTCCATTTAGTCCTCCTGATGTGAATTTAATGCCCGGAGTGCCTGAATCTCTTGTGCTCTTCCATCTTCAGAGCTGCCATCATGCCAATAGACTAATTTAGACTGAGAGGAGTTCTGTGTATTATTCTTAATATACTTTCACAGTGTGCAGTGTAATTGCTCCTTTGGAGCTGATAATGCATTTTTATTGCCTAAAAAAACAATTTGCTGTACAGTGTGGTAATACAATCATTGGTTTATGTTGTGGATACATGTCATATATAGTGGGCCAAATTACCAGTTAGAGTTTGTATCCCTGTGCAATAAAGGTGAAGCCACAGAAGTAAAAGGAGTCCACCTCATAGCTCAAAGACCAAATTTAAAGGTACCTGGGGTTGTTTAGCCTGGAGAAAAGTAGGCTAATGGGAGACAAACTCTCTCTACAACTCCTTGAAAGGAGGTTGTATTCAGGTGAGAGTCAGGCTCTTCTCCCAGATAACAAGTGACAAGTCAAGAGGAAATGGCCTCAAGGTACACCAGTGGAGGTTTAGATTAGATATGAGGGAAAACTTCTTCATGAAAAGGGTTATAAAGCATTAGAACAGAATCCTCAGGGAAGTGATAAGCTCACTATGCCTGGAAGTGTTTAAAAAACATGTGGATATAACACTTGAAGATGTGTTTTAGTGATGAAAATGTTAGGTGGTAGTAGTGGACAGTTTCACCTGGTGATCTTAGAGGCCTTTTCCAACCTAGGTGGTTCTATTGTCCTAAGAATCTGGCCCTTACATCTTACTGGCTTCTGGGCTGCACAAAAAGTGTTGAACTTTGAGGGCACTGGTGCCTGGGCAGGGGTGCACCAGGAGATGAACCACCTCCATCTGCCTCCGCTGTGGGGTTGGTTAGAGCTTTTTAGGTCTTGTCTCGCTTGGTCAAGGCCTGAGATAAGTAAAGGATTGCTCTGAGCATGCGAGCAAGTAGGAAAGACAGCCTGGAACAGCCTGGAAGACTACCTAAAACATAAGTTCTGGGAAGCTTTAAAGTTGCTTCCAGGACTATGTGTGCCAGTGTCACCTGGATGCTGAGTGTGCTGTCTGTGGCTCCATGCTTAAGCCTTCCTTCAGGTTCTATTTACTGGATAAATAAGGAATGAGATACAAATGCTTCAGAGGAAAATAAAGACCAAAGAAAATTATGAAGAATGTGTTAGCTCATCTGAAGATCTGAACAGAGGTAGATTGTTGGTAAATTATTTCCAGCTTGAACTGAACAGACTACGGGATGGATTCACCCTCTGATCTGTTATACTTGAGCATGAAGTAGGAAATCATCCATTCAAAGCAAGAAACTCTACCCTATTCAGGGCTGGCAGTGGGTGCCAGGGAAGGATATCTTCATGCCTTCTCAGCCTCATCAACAAAGCAAGTGAGAACTCTGAAAAATCCATTGTCCTTTTTTTCTTGGTACTAGAAGAAATAAGAGGCTATGAGAGGAAACCTATGTATCTGCAATGGATTTTTTAAAAAAATTAAATTAATCAAGGAATAAGTACATATTTTATTTTATCAATAAATGAAACTTTTGATTGTCATTAATTTTCTTCTCAGAAAAGTAGCATTTTATCATAGCAAGACTGCTATATTACGACATCAAACAATGAAACCGAAGGAATAAGCAGATTTAGGAAACATAAAATAAATAAACATCAGTACATTGCCCTAGGCACATGCTTTTACTAATTTTGGTTTGTTGTTGTTCATGTCAGTTAGGTTCAATAAACCAGCTTTCTGGTAATGATTTGCTTTCTTGTGTGACACTTCAAGAACCAGCTGACAGTTTTCTGTGTTGTCATTAGATTTTCTAGCTCCATATGGGTGTGTAGGGTCCACACATTGCCTAATTCTGTTAGATTTCTTGCAGTTATTTTCAAAAGATGCTTGGAACAAGGCCAACAGCAGAACCCTCTACATGTAAGTGTTACTTCTGTGTTTTGCCTCACAAAATGTTCAAAGGGAAGTTGAAAATGTTGCCTGCTTCACCAGTTTGCAAAAATATGCTAATTAGAGCTGGCTAAAGTGTGACAAAAATATCAGACAGTCAAAAAAAATATAAAAGGAGAAAGACAGAGAGAGAGAGGGAAAAAAAGAAAAAAGAGAGAGAAAGAAAAACCTTCATTTCAATGTTTCTTTCATTGGGGATCAAGAAATACCTTTAGAGTATTAGGTATTGAGAAGGGAAAGCTGCTCCTAGTACTTTAGAAGTGTGTTTCTTGGAAGAAAGCTGATTTCATTCCTGTATGAATTCCTGTTGCAACCACTTTTTTCTCCCTGTATCAACCATGTAAAGAAACTGTAAGGCTAACAGGAGTTTTCCAGACCTCTCAGTACAGTCATTACCATCTAGTTGACTGTAAGAGCAAGTAATTGGATAGCCAAGACCTGTACACGTGTTCTGAATATGTCCATGTCTCTCACACAAAAATATGCTCTCACCTGTACTTTGTCTGGACACAAATTTTCACCAGAATAGATTTACATTCCTTTCCTCAAACCAGTGTTTGAAAGGAAAAGGAAAAGGAAAAGGAAAAGGAAAAGGAAAAGGAAAAGGAAAAGGAAAAGGAAAAGGAAAAGGAAAAGACCTGTGGATCCATCAACTAATCAAGGAAATAAGCAGTGAATGCTTATTCACTCTCTTGTAATAGAGACTGGGGTGCAAAATGACTTTATGTAGCAACAGGTTTAACATGAACTTTTCACTCAATGCATGGTTAGATGGGAAAATTTTCTGGCTCAGAACATTGTGGGTTTGGAAAAAAAGGGAATCCTCTCAGACAAGGTCATAGTGGGTAGGTTTATTAATGACAGCTGCATACAATGCTTCTGCTGAGGTAATCATTCACCTGCTGTTGAGTGGATCCTTTTTCAAGTGAGTTAAAATTAGGTATCTCAGGTGAGATTAGTACCATACTAAATTTTAAAGATCTTCTCAAGATAAATAGGGAAGTGCAACTGAATGAAAGATGATGTCGTGTATTGGAATAGAAAGAAACTGTCCATCATATCACAACCCATGAATTGTTAATTTGGGAAAAAAGTGCATGCCACCATGCATGACATTAAATTAAAGAAAATCTGAAGCAATGAGAAAAAAAAATGCAGAAAGCAAGATGCAATCTTATGCAATTTCAGTGCACAGAATATTTCAGGTACAGTGAACTGTTCTGGTCAGCCTATCTCAGACAATATCATACTAGCTAACAAGAGAAACATGAAAAAGTTTAGAAAAAGTCAATAAAAATGGCTATGACATAGAAAATTCTCACTGAACAGTTTTTTGTAAAGACTGTTTGGCTCAGGAAGGAAAGGCATAAAAGAGGACATAGTAGGCCTATGTGTCATGGAATTGATGGAAAACGCTGTCTTGTAACTCCAGTTCACCAGAAAATGAATCAGAATACACAGAAGATGATTAGTTATAAGTTCAGAAGAACTATTTTTTTCTGCCACTATTGTTTAGCCTACCTGATTGGGAACGACCATATGTTCAGGCAGGGGAAGAAAAAGGGAAGAAAAATTACGTACTGAGTAAATCAGGAGAGAGAGAGTGAAGTCAAACCAACATATGTTTTATTTTTTCTCACGTGTCCTCTTTCCAGTCCTGTAATGATGTCAGTAGAAGCAACCACTCTAAAATCTGAAGCTACAGCACTCAAAGGAAAAGCCTTTCCAGAATGTTCCTCCCTAGCCGACTACTTTATAGGAAATTAGATTGTCAAGGACAACAAAAGCCAGCTTCATTGGTCTGAAGATTTTTTCCCCAAAAGTGGGGACTGTAATGCTTAGAAAGACTGAAGAGGGTGATAAAGAGAGACAGTTCTTAAAATTGAGTTGCACGACTTGTAAACTTAATATTTTATTGGTTTAGAGGCTTCAGTTTTGTCAGCTTCTTTTCTCAAGTCTTGCAGAACCAAGTCAAATTTTTAGCCTGTAATTCCCCCATCTGCTATGATGAAGTTGTTTCATTATTCAACCTTAATTGATTTCTTATAGAACATTTTCTACTTCTGCCTTATACAAATTTTTACTGTAAAGAAACCTTTTGAAAGGATCAAAATAGTTTATCTAAGAAATAGGTAGCTGCATTTCCTCCCTCAAAAATGCAACTGACAGCCTGCTCTGGCCTACCACTTGATAACATTTCACTTTTACTGCTTTTTTTTGTATCTTATTTTACATAATCTAATCTTTAAAAAATTAGCTTTTGAAGTTATTGATGAATAATTTCAGCATTTCCTCATTAGTAATGCTGTTTATTTCTGATTCTCATTAACCTGTGAGATAACAGCTTTTGAATCACCATTGCAAGACTCAAAGCAGGTTCTAATAAGACCTAATTAAGGTGGATGGAGTGTCACACATTATCTCTCAGCCTGTTAGTATGTTAGTGGATTGATAAGTTCCTGCTCAGATTCAGTTGCAGATACATAAGCTTTTTCACTATATCATATCATACCTCTGTTCACATGAAGGAGCAGGAATAAGGCCTTAGCCAGAGAGGAACAAATTTGTTGTGAAATAAAATGTCATGTACACAGTTTAGCAGAGAGGCTGTTGCTGAGGAGAGTTACATGTATTTGGAACAGTTATTTTTTAAAAGTACACAATTCACACTTGTGCCTGTCGGCAGTTTGGAGGGCTCAGCCTACTGAAGGCTTTGGATTTAAATTAACATTGTGCATAAAGAAGTACAGAGAGCTAAACTTTATATACAGCAAAATGACAGAGGCACATTTAAAGCTCCTAATGACATCTGGTTCTGATCAGCTTCACGACATCAAAATATTCTTAAGGCTCTGTCACAGAGCTCCCTGATTACCTTTGGAGAAACCTAATTGAGTCCGCCAAAATGGGTAGTTTAGTGTTCCTGCACTATCTACAGGGAAAAACTCCTGCCTCTGTAGTGTAGTAATGAAGCTCAAGAACCATTTTTATTCACAGACGTGACCAGTACACTGTGAAGATCTGTTCAGAAATATCTCATGTCTGACTAAAGAGAAAAAGGGTGAGGATGGCCTGTGGCCATTGAGATGTCATGGTTTCACCCCAGCCAGCATCCAAGCTCCAGGCATCGACTCGCTCATCTGCAACCAGCAGGATTGGAGAGAGAATTAGAAGGGTAAGAGCTGAAAAACTCCTGGCTTGAGATAAAAACAGCTTAATAGGGAAAGGAAAAGATGCACACACAAGCAGAGCAAGACAAGGAATTAATTCAGTGCTTCCCATGGGCAGGCAGATGTTCAGCCATCACCAGGAGAGCAGGGCCCCATCAGACATGGCATTGACTTGGGAAAACAAACACCATCACTCCAAACATCCTCACATTTCCCTTTCTTCCCTCCACCTTGTGTACTGAGCATGATGGTCCTTTGGTTAGTTGGGCTCTCCTGTCCCAGCTGTGTCTCCTCTCAACTTCCTCACCAGCATGGCAGCACAAGCAGCAGCAAAGGCCCTGGCTCTGTGTAAGTCCTTCACAATAACAATAACAAAATAACAAAAAACCCCAAAATAACAAAAATAACAAAAATAACAAAAACAATAAGAAAAACATCTCTGTATTATCAAACCTGTGTTCAGCACAAATCCAAAACACAGCCCCACACCAGCCACTGTGAACAAAATTAACTCTACCCCAGCCAAAGCCAGCACATAGGATCATTCATGTTCATTGACAAAGATTCACCTGGTTAGTTCACCCGAGAGAGTTACAAGAGAAATGGAGTAACAAAGCTCCATGCTAAATTAATGTCAATAATGGACAAATTAGTTACAGGTAAGCATTCCTTTGAATGTGTAATTCATGTCAATAACACACTTATGCCCATCACATGCCAAAAATCACAATTTTTTTTAGGACATTCTAAGTGCCATTGGATTTGCTGCTCACCTCTCTTCTGTATTCTCTTCTCCTCTTCCTTAGCTGTTTTCACAAACAGCTGAAAGGATGAGACAAGGTACATATTAGGAAACTTGGTTTGTTGTCCCATGCAGGCAACTCTAGTGATTCTAGTTCAGTGAAATCAAAACCTTTGTTTTAATGACACTGAACACCTATAATTGCATTGTTCAAGCCATGAAATTCTTAAAGAGTTTATTGCTCCCCAGGTATCAACAGGTAGCTCCAGAACCAACAAATACTAGGCAATGGGAGGAGGCATGAGAAGAGGCAAAGAAAAATTGGTAGCTAGCTGAGAAAGGAAATAAATGAAGGGAGAGAGAGCAGAAAGGCAATGTGGTGGAAGAGAGATTAGGAAAGAGAGATGAAGGTAGGGTAAAGACTGAAAACTTTTGTTGAATGTACCTGTTTGCAGATGCTCATGTCCCAGATTCTCACCTTTCTTCTTCATGATTATACATAACTGGTCTCCATTCAAAGGTTAACTTCCCCCCCTTCCACAGTTTAAAGTTAAGTTAAAATACTTTCAGCTGTTTCTGATTTTTGTCTTTGTGAAAACATTACATGTTTTAATAAAGAAGGAAAAAAGTTGTTTCGACTTGATTTTTTTTCTCCTTAGCATAACTTAGAAATGGCAAAATTTTGTTACGTGAAACTCAGGATGTAACTAGTCCTCAGTGAATTGTACATATTTTTGCTAGGTTGCATTAGAGTTGTAAAATAATGAAATTATGAACAATTTAAAGTGTAGCCCAGAGCAAATGCAGTAGAATATTCCATCAATGTTTAAATGGAGTTGTCAAGCAGAGATGCACATGTGCATATAACCTGATTCTCTGTGTAATGCAATACTAAAGCTACAACAAAGGTAACTTTTCTACAAATATTTGAGCTATGGTCTTCTCTGCGTGGTTTAGTGGAGTTAAACCTAAATATACATGACTACAAAAAGAAATTACTGGTTTTGCATAAATAAAGCAAGAATATTCATTTTTGGCTAACATTTTTAACAGAACTAGATTGCTGAAACCTTAGCTTTATGTTCTATAGGTTTGATCTCATTTCCTTTGAAACCAAGGACTGAATTGAGGCCCAAATCGATATGCTGAAAATAGCTACAAGACTGTAAATATTTCATGAGATGAATAAACTGTGATTTCCTTCTAATAATTTATCTTGATATGAATAAAAAACCATTGGGAAAAAAGTAAGCTTATTTTGAAAAATGAGAGAGTCTGTTTCCTGGCACAAAACTTCTCTTGCCTACGCACGTACAGCTGAGCTACTTCATACTGCAAGCTATTCAAGATTTTATAAGCTAATCAAGTTTGAGTCTGTTTTTTAACAAGATGGACAATTTCCAAAGAAAACCCAGGTGCTGCAGGACATGATGTTGATGAAGCGATAGGTGGCAACTTTCTCTGCACTACGCCATAGGCCTTAACCCAAACACACGCTTACGTTTGGGCACCAAGTATTCCCACTGAAATGAATGGGTTTATTCACATGCTTAAATTTAAATAGGTGCATAGGTGATTTTCTGGATTGGAGTCTGAATCCTTGGAAAGGTGTCTGCTGCAGGAGATATGCATTAGGAGAGGCTGGGAAAGAAGCCCCTAACCATACACGGTAATCTCTTGTGTTTATGTGACATGTTTTGTGAAGATAGGGTAAGTAGTACCACTTGAGTAACCACTTTGTTGCATAGCAATTTTTGTGTTTATAACCTATCATAACACTGGTGTAGGCCACTCATACTAATGATGAGTAACATACGTGTTAAGCTTAGGAGATTGTCATGGAAAAAAAGTGTTTCCATTAACATATTTGAAGTCAAGTTCAAGTGGACATTTCCTTTTTTTTTTTTTTTTTTTTATTATTTTTTCCNTAAAATGTTTGGAGTTAAGTTTAAGTGGGCATTTCCTTTTTTTTTTTTTTTTTTTTTAATATTTTTTCCCTAATTCTTCTTGAGGATTGCATTATGGCTTGCTCAGGCTTTGAAAATGCTTCATGTATTTTTGCAGGGAAGAGCAGTTATGAGATCTACTTTATTTAAAGTTTCTGGTAAAGTTCTAGGTATGGATAAAAAATGAACACAAGTTCTTTTTCACGGTACTACAAAGCTCGCTGAGGCCAATTGTGTCTGTAGAGTGAACAGTAAATCAGTATTAAATTTTATAGAACTAATTATAAAATTTATATTATAAAATGTATAGAAAAATACTACAAGTTACTGTATGGTGGTAGGGGTTATATATTTATTATAATTGATGTTAGTGTAATCAAGCAATGCAAACTTCTACTGCCTTACCAAGAGAATAAATTATAGCAAATATTTTTACTTATTTTTCCAAATAAATGTTTTTCCACTATCCTGGAAGAGCATTAGCTAAGAATTTAAAAAAATTATTTTCTATCCTTCTTTTATGTGTTTTTGATTATAATGAATTTTTACTTGGCAACAATCACAGCTTAAAATTGTATTTTATGCATATAATTCTGAGTTAGAAGAAGAAAATTGAAGAGTGTACGTTTCAGGACATCTGTTTTCATTGTTAATTGAGATGTGTGCAATTGGAATGCTTCTAGCATGTGAAAAGATTTATTTGAAAATACTAAGCTTTAATTATAAGTGATGCAATAAAACTCACCATGTGGAGTATTTGCAAAAGAAAGCAAACTACTATTTAACATGGTGGCAAAACAGCCTGTGACAATAAGTAATGTTAATTGATTTGCCATGTTGGATGCACTAGAGCACTCAGACCAGGGTTTGTATGCTAAAGTCATAGCACACAGAGAACAGAGACAACACAAAAACACCCAGCATTTTGACTTTGGCCTTAAGAGGGTTGTCTTGATTATGTAGCACAAGCAGTGATAAGCCTGATTAAGTGACTTTATTTCATTGGGATCTTTAAATAGCTGACTAGGAAATTTGTAGCTTAACCTGCTCAGTCACCTTTGTGTTACCATGGCAATAAAATATACACTGGAATGACATTTGACATTCTTTTAATTCTTTGCAATTTGCAATCAAGACTGCTCTGTGCTGTATGCTTTATTTTAAGGTCCCTTAGAAATAACAGAGATGTAAATACTATCTTCCCAGCACCTCTAAATCATAGTATACTCTATGCATTGGTTATGTTTGCTTTTGAAAACATGTATATGACTTGGAGTCACTTGAATAACTCCCTATGGACATCAGTTTAATGGCTGGTGTCAGTCTGAAATGAGAGTAGAATATTTGCACTTAATTGAAAAGGAGCGTCAAGTAGATAGAAATCACCACGATCATTGTCTAAATCCAGTTTCTCAAACACTGCACTTGAGTTCTGGTTGTTTTTCTTGTATAAGATACCGAAACACAACCAAGAAGGGCCACATACATGATCAGTTGTGTGAGGCAATTTCATGTGCAAGTGAAATAGAGACCTATACAACCATGAAGAACAGTGAGATTATTCATGGATTCTCAAAAATAAGAGGGGACTGCAAGTTTAAAACAAATAAAAGAAAGTACTCTTTCATAGGATACATAAAAATCACAGAATTACAGAATCACAGCATCACGGAATCACTAGGTTGGGAGAAACCTTCAAGATCATTGAGTGCAACCCAGCCCTAACACCTCAAATANAGTTGTAGAGAGTGATAAGGTCACCTCTGAGTCTCCTTTTCTCCAGGCTAAACAACCCTAGCTCCCTCAGCTGTTCCTCACGGGGTTTGTGTTCCAAGCCCCTCTCCAGCCTCGTTGCCTCCTCTGGATGTGCTCAAGCGTCTCAACGTCCTTATTGAACTGAGGGGCCAGAGCTGGACACAGCACTCAAGGTGTGGCCTCACCAGTGCCGAGTACAGGGGAAGAATGACCTCTCTGCTCCTGCTGGCCACACCATTCCTGATACAGGCCAAGATGCCCTTGGGCTTCCTGGCCACCAGGCCACTCTGCTGGCTCATGTTCAGCTGCTGTCACCAGTGCCCCCAGGTCCTTTTCTGCCTGAACACTGTCCAGCCACACTGTCCCCAGTCTATAACGTTGCGGGGGGTTGTTGTGGCCGAAGTGCAGGACTCAGCATTTGGACTTACTAAACTTCATCCTATTGGACTCTGCCCATCCATCCAACCATTCCAGGTCTCTCTGCAGAGCCCTCCTACCTTCCAACAGATCAACACACGCTCCCAGCTTCGTGTCATCTGCAAATTTACTAATGAAAGACTCATTACCCTCATCCATGTCGTCAATGAAAATACTAAACAAAACTGGCCCCAGCACAGACCCCTGAGGGACACCACTGGTGACTGTCCCCAGCTGGATGCAGCACCATTCACCACCACTCTCTGGGCCTAATCATCCAGCCAGTTAAAGACAACAGAGATAGCCCCACACAAGATTGAATGTATAAATGGGTTTAAAAAGGAAGTAGAATACAGATTTGTTGGTGTCTATTAAATGTAGCTGTCCATATGCAATATCTAACATAGAGAGTCTGTAAATTGTTGTAGGGATGAAGCTCAAAGAAGATGAGGAGAGCCAGTCACTTCCTATATGAACTATTCCTTTTTCTAAAGTGTCTGCTACAGGTATTTTTCAGATATTGACTACATATTTGATGCACTTTTCATCAAACACTGTTTAGTAATTCTTAGGTATCTTATCTGCCAACAAAACCCCATATATTTGAAAGGTTAGTAACATCAAAATCTGCTCTAGATAATAACATTACTTCAGCTTTGAAGGACACCCAGTTTTAGACCATAATAATTCTTGCATCAGTATACCATAATAAGTGTGATGACCTGAAAATAGGTCCTGAAAATTTGCGGCATCCAAAATCTGGCTTACTAAGTTCAAATAAGTTTTACAAGGACAGTTTTCCCATTTTCAATTGCTATCTTCTGCCAGGGTAACGCTTACATTTCCTTTGAGACTCTTCAATTCTTTGATGGGGAACATGGTCAGAAAAGATCAGCGAGAGTTCTTGACACTAGCTAGTTATTTGGAGTATTTTGACTTTCCAGTCAGAAGTGGTAGTCTAATCTACTCCTTTTTGCAGATAGAAGAATGATCCCCTATTTGAAAAGTTGTTGATATGGCTAGAGATCTGGTAAGCTGATTTTCCAGTAAACCAAAAAGGATGTCTGACTTCCAAGGTGCTTAACCTGAATTCAAGGGCTGGGAATTTATAGCATCACAGAAATGCTTTATCACATTCAAATACAGATGTCATGATCATATACCATAATGAATTGAAACAGAATGGGGTTCTTCACTTCAAATTTTATGGTTCCAGCTTGTTTCCAAGTACAACTTCTATCTTCCCTTGTATCAGGCATTTGACAACAATGCTCAAACGTCTAATTAGCTTCATTTGGTTACATTAGTTAAATGTGTTACTGAACAACAATACCTTAATTCTCACAAGATACTCATTAGGCAGGTAAACAAACATTGTTTTCCCTCTGCTGCAGATGAAAGAAATGAATGAATGAATAATGTGTGCAAGGCCATGCCTTGAGAAAAATGCTAAAGTATTATTTAAATGTGAATACTCCTAAGGTCATTGAAGACTTTTCCTGGAAAAGTGTGATACAACTGAACAACATTATCTTACAGCAATCTTTGAAAACGTACAGTCCAGAAAAATCAATGTTACATTTTTAAATGCAATTTGAAAGGTGTTCATAAAGAAGAAGCCTTTTTTTGTGTGTGTTAGGTGCTTCTGTTTAGCAAAGTATAGTGCACATCCATAGGTGTCTTATTGCCGCAACAGCACTATCCTGCAGTACTTCGGCTACATCAGCATTTTCCTTAACTTTGCAGTCTATCCCAAGGTAAAGTTTTACATACTGTAATGTCAGTGAAAAAATGTCAGCATTTTGTAATGTTGTCAATTGATATCTGATAGAATTAGAATAAGGAGGCCAGGGACTCATGGCTGTTGTCATTGTCATATTGTGGAGCCAAGGAGAAAGAAGGAGGCAACAATCCTCTTCTTTATACAGAACTAAACTACATAATTCATTGTTGCCAAAGGCCTGGCAGTAATTTTCAAAGTAAATTTAAAAAGTAAATTTGACAGTTAATTACTTAGGCAGATTTTCACTCCTGCAGATGTCCTATTAACACAAATAATAGCCTTAAAGTAATTTCTGAACTCATTGGCAGCACTAGTGGGCATAGCCTTAATCACAGGTGCTTTGGGAAGGCAGAAATATTGAAGTCCTGAGAAGCTGAGTATAGAGCTGACTGCTACCATATACTTTGCAATTACTCAAAAATAAGTTTTGCTATCATAAAACACTGTAGATTCTACATTTTTCTCAAAGAAGCTTGAGACAGAAAGACTGCATAGAAGCTGAGAGGAAGGTGTAGGAGGCATGAAAATGGGCAAAGATCCTGGGTCTTCCAAACAGGGGAGGGATGGCAGGTTGTTAGGTTGCGACAACCAAGAAATGCTGCAAAAGTTATCTGAATTTCCTTTTTGGTTTGTATTCCTTTTTTTTGCCTTTGCCCAGCAATCTTCAGTCTTCTGCTACTTTTTCATATTTTTCTTACTAATTAAGCGTGAACTAATAAGGACAGTGAACAATTAACTCAAATGACCAAGCCAATATGCCAGAAAAAATGGCCTTGCAGAGCTCCATTTCTGTTCCAAATCAGGATATAGGAAGAAGCATAGCAACTTCTGCTATTCCCTTTCCAAGACCCTTCCCAAGTTTTTTAACGTACCCAGTGATAACAATCCAACAAACTTCCACACTGCCCTCAAATAATAAAGATTAGTGCAGATAAATACTGCAAATAGAGAGGCAGTTTTGTATGGCATGCTGCTAAACACAGAGCGGGAGAGGTGAAATGTCTTCCTCACCAGGACTCTGATGTGGAAGCTGTTACAGACATCATGAGCAGCACCTAATCACACATCAAACTCACTCATTCTTCATCCTTGGCAATAACATCAGAGTTATCTGTTCATAAAGGTGCACAACATCTCATCCAGTGTTAGGTTGGGTGATATCCATGGCTTCTAGCAAGTTGCAGATGGTTAAAATGCTTTCATGAGGTAGATATTCAATATATGGTTGACCTCTGTTTTATAAAGGTGCTCAGCATTAGTGAGAGTCTGTGTTCCCAGAACCAATAACCAGCAGGCTGATGGAGTTTATGGGCTGAAGAAGACAAACATAAGCATCCCCTTCACAGCAGGGACGGACCAAACCCCTAGCCAGAGCCTTGATACACAATTAATTAAAGAAAACAGACAAAATGGCTATTGCAAACACAACTAATTGTGTTAATACGAAGAAGGAAAATTAGTTGGAAGTCTGAACCTGACCTGCAATGTCATAATAACGCATGTTTTCAAGCTTTAACTTTTCTGTCAAAGGTTCATCAAATGGTAGATTCAGAACTTCATAGGGACTGCTTAATCCTGATTTTAAAGCCTCTGCAGTTCCATATTCTTCTCACAGATGATCAAAGACCAAAAGAGCTGATCTTGTCATCTCTACTTACTGCAAATATATTAATCTAATCAAGGGAAAGTAAAACACGTCATTGCACTGAGTCAATTTTAAAGTCTTCCTGACAGAATGAATATAAAATAGATTTGAAGGTCTAGATTCAGCCCAGCTGAGATCAGAGTATCCATTGGAAGTTCCTGTCTCTTCAATCAATGATGAAAGGGTGGAAGAGACACAGACTTCCAACTTAATAGCATTTTTTAAATGCACAGAGGGCCAAATACTAGAAATTGATGCATAACTTTGCATATCCCCTCATTTGGTATGGTGAAATAATTATGAACCAGGGCTATTGAAGATGGCAAAGAGTATCTTTAAGGAAAACACTAAACAGACTGTTACCAGAAAAGAACTTTCTTTATATTTCTTTGTGAACTATCCCTAATCAATATTCTCACTGATGTGAAAAACCACAAGCACATTTCATGGCAACATGACTTTGTGAAAAAGTGTTATTTCTCACCTCACCTGTGATTTGAGTTCCTTTTTTTTCTCTTTTTATTTTTTTCACATATATATATTTAGGTAAGAATTTCCTGAAAAAAAAGTCTTTCCAGGTCGAAATGAAAAATTAAAAACTTTTGGAGAGGGAGTTACCTGGCCAGAAACTACAAAAACAACATCAACAAATCAGTGGAAGCAAGACATCAATAAAAGTGTCAAAGTCATTGGTAAAAGACAGAGGGTCAGACTTGTCTGTCCATAATTTTGTGGGCTGGCAGGCAGTGGAATACAGAAAAACAGAATTATGGGATGGCTGGTTGGGAAAGCATCTTTAAAAACCAGCCCTTCTCTTCCAGCTCCTCTTTTCCAACCGGTTTCACTAGATCTGGTTGTTGAAAGCACTACTTGACCTGACTGTGAACACTTCCAGTGTAGGAGCAACAGCTTCTCTGGGCAACTTCTTCCAGTGTCTCGCCATCCCCATTGCAAACATATCTAGTAGGATGTCCTGAGAAGATCTGGAGTCAGATGGTCTGTGTGCTGCCTCTTCTTGCAGCTGTAATACCCTTCTAAGACATGCTTCCTTAAATTCAAGGAATGTATTGTGATATATAGTTGGATTTGGGACGGAAAACATAATAGCACCAATATCTCATTTCTGGTGTACAAAAGTTTGTTTCCTATATATAAAAGTACTTAAGGCAAAACCTTGTACTACAGAAATTTTTCTGCCAGGTGATTTTGCAATCTGAATATTAGACAAGGAGAATAGATCTTCACTGTTAAGTTCAGTTAACAATTATCAGCCTCAGCTACTGCTTATGATATTACTTATGTGAAGAATCAAGAACCTCTATCTATGCTCTTGTAT
This sequence comes from Pycnonotus jocosus, assembly GCA_013400435.1. Classification (NCBI taxonomy): domain Eukaryota; kingdom Metazoa; phylum Chordata; class Aves; order Passeriformes; family Pycnonotidae; genus Pycnonotus; species Pycnonotus jocosus. Next base: position 27,659 of record VWYP01029498.1, read on the forward strand.
ATAAGTACAGAGGAGAGAGTGTTTCAAAGTCTAGGCTGGTTTTGCCAGTCTCAAGGTCAATGCCAGATTTGTCAATAACTTCAAAATTCTAACTTGAAATTTACAATACACAGTCCTTCAAACAATAATGATGTCTAAAATTTTGTTTCTAATATTAGTCTGGAAATGCTGAGAGTTTTCTCAGTGGCAATTTTATTAGCTTTAGAAGAAGACTATCTTTAAAATGCTATGAATTATAGGGTTTTTTTTGTAGAAAACATTAAACAGAAAAAATGTATAACTTTATGGATTTGAGTATGTTAAAAAATTCATAACAACTGTTCCAGCTCAGTAAGATTTGTTCCTGGGGACACTGTGTAGGTAACATGAATACCAAGTTATATGGCTTTCTCTCTGATAATATAGATAGGAATTTGTTACACTAGGCTTTTTGCAATTTTAATTCGTCTCTTGTGTCAGGTAATATTCAGATTAATTAATTTTCTAGTTAACAAATTTTATTCTGGTGAACTGTAAACTACTGAGGAAAAAATAATTGTCAATCTTTGGATAAAGAATTTTATTAGAGAGGAAAAAACAATAGATCCATGAGCAAAGAAAATAAAACCAATAAGCCCTGAAAACAGCAAAGAAAACATTAATTCAGTCAGCGCCCTTTCAGTTTGCCTTAGGAATCATGAGTAGCAATTTGAAATCTGGTTTTTCTCCTGGGAAGAAGTGATGCTCTAAACTATACTGATCAAATAAAAAGGGAAGCCGCAGGGTAAAACAGAGAGAAAGAAGTTACAACAAAGAAAAACAGCTAGTTGTATGAAATGACACATTTATACACCAGCAAAGTAAAATTAGAATCCTCTCCATTTACTTTATGCCAGCTGCAGAAGAAAAATATCTGTATTACAGATACCAGACAACAGAATAACATAAAATAAAGGATTATTTTGACTCATCCCAGAGGATATTTTCCAAAATTTGTACTTAGGATAAGCAGACAAAATGGTATCATTATGCAGTTTTTGGATGTTAAAAAAAAAAACAAAAAACAATAATCTCAAATATATTAAAAAGATTTAAAATGACAGTGTAAGTAAAAATTGGTAAATAAAAACCACATAGAAAAAAAAAGCTGTGAAAGTAGAGGGAAAAAATCTTTTATTTGTACCAGAACAATTACCACGTGAAGGTTTCTTAATCTCTGATAGTCTGAAATCTCTCCTTCACTCTAGTCTGACAGATGTGCAGTCTTTAGACCTACACTTCTAATGATAGAAGAGAGACATTCTTAACAAGTGACAGTGCCATAGGAAACCACTGACAGCTCCAGAACCTGGGACACAGCAGCAGGGGTGAGAGAAACCGGCTAATATACACAATGTCTTTGAAATCCATTGTGTGCTGAAACATTCCTGTTCTGTATTCAGTCTGGCACCTTGCTTCCAATACAGAGGAAACAGTGCCTCGGTACCACTCTGGGTATTTGCATTTGCTATCATAAAATTATGGCTTGTTCCATTGCATGTGATAGTTGAAAAAAAAACCACCCTGTAGCACATCAGGGAAGTGACACAGCAGAGCTGGGCCCTCATTTCAAAATTTTTGACAAACACATCAGTCCCAAGTTTTAGACCTGAAACTGATGTCTCTGCTAATTAAGGACCTGCATGCAATGGATTAATTTGGTGGCTTCATAACAAAGGAGGTTTAGATGGGATCAAACACTCAGGATGATAGGAGAACCCCAGGTCAAGATCTTACATCTACATGAAAATTTATGAA
>VWYP01029500.1:1562-16600 GCA_013400435.1 Pycnonotus jocosus
AACTCGATGGAGCTGGTGATATAACAAAATACAGTTGGCTATGCAGACAGTGACTTACTTTTTGGAACTATATACCTGAGATTTTGACAGTATTTCTGTGACACAGTGACCAACATGTTAGGAGCTGAACCATGTGATTTTTTTTTTTTTTTTCCCTAATCTGAGATATCCATCATTTGAAAATCACCTGAACTGTGAGCACCTTCCGAAACAATGACAGCATCATAATTTCTGAGTCAGGGACTTCAGGCAACTTTTATCTCTTCAGATCTTTAGGACTTCAAAAACGAAGTTCTCCTGAATGAAGAATGGGTATTTTTATATAAACGAGTCTCTTTTTCAAATGAGTCTGTGTAGCACAGATTCCATCCGTATATATATATATAGATTAGAGACAGTTATATGGTGAAAATTTAAACTGAACTTCTAATCTCCTCATTGTATAGATCATATTTTTTCCAGGAGTGGCTAATTTATTTGACTGCCTAAAACACAGATATGGATAGGCATCATTTAAGTCCTACCCAGCCATTTTCTATTTTTAGCCAGAACTCCCACTGATGCCTGAATACCAAGAATTTTTTTTAAGCATAATTTTTTGAACATCTGCTTTTCCAAGTTAAAAGTCAAAAAAAACTAAAGCAAAATATATATTTTGAAACGTGTTAATTTCTGGAGAATTACAGGATTCAAATGTACTGTGATTCTGTCCTAAAAGTGGTGTGATCAAAAAACCTGCAATATGCACAGATGCACTCTAAGACCATTATGCTTAGAAGAGGCCAGGGAATCAGAAGGTCTATATGAATACAATTTATTTAAATATCCCTACCATAAGTATCTATTCTGCACCAAAAATGCAAAGAATTGATCAAGCTCTTGACAGAATAAGCATGCTCAGAAATAGAGAAAAAACTGTTACAGCTCTGAGCTATTCCCTATAACTAAATCTGCGGTTTGGTGTTTAGGCACAAGATTGTAAAACAACATTAGCAGCCTTTGGAAAACAGAGGATGGGGCAATAAACAGCATTTACAAGTATTATGTGCTCAGTAAAATTTCCCAGTATACAATAGTATTTCAGTCTTCTTGGGCCTATTTCATGGAATTTGAGTTGATTATGTAGTTTTTATGGGTCTCCTAGAGGCTATCAAAGAAGTGTTTGAAAACTAAATTTTTGTATTAAAGAGAAAAGGCAAGCTTATAGTATTTTCATTTTAGTATATTTTACTTCTGAATCAAGCATTTTTTCAGGTTTATCTAACAGTTATAAGAAAAACTAAAGCAGGTTTTAATGTTCATAATTTTAATAGAATGGATACCTTATTTATGATAGAAAAATATTTCCCTAAAACAAACTAGATTGTTTCTAGTTGTATTGAATAAATATATAACTTAATACTTTTCAAATAATATGTATTTCAGTTTTCAAAGCAAAAAGCTAGTGAATGTATTTTAAAGTAGGTGCTTTTAAATCATTGTGTTTAAACAACTTTTCTTAAATCAAGCATGTGAACCATTGCATTCAACCTCCTACAGACACTTTTACAGAGCATTTCTACTGCCTATATATTTGAAAAGCTATCACAGTAATGAACAATGATATTACAGTTTCCAGGTGAATGGATTGCTGAATAAAAAATAACCATTCTGAATGAACAGAATGTTTCTATCCATGCATCTGAACTAATATTAACACTGGAGTGAGTATTTCTTCAATGTTTAATTCCTATTGATTTTAAATTGAGCTTTGTCAGTGATTCTCAACAAATTTAGAATCTCAGGATGACTTGACAGACGTTTCAGATCAAGTCTCTCTTGTAAATCAAGTTTCCAATTAAAAAACACAGTGACTTTGAGATTATCTACATAGCTGAACAGTTTATAGTTTGCCGTTCACCCTTATGTAGTCAGGTTTAAGGTGAGAGATTATCTGGAAATTGTACAGGAAGGCTTCTTGCATTCAGAAAATAATTCTGGAAGTTAAATGTCTCCATGCCTTTGTTCCTGAATGCCTCAGCTGACCCTGGCACCGTGACAAATCAGAAGGTCCCGTCTGTAGCTGGGCTACTTCTGGGGTACCTGTGGGTTCTTTTCGCCCAAAGACAACATCAAAGATGTCTGTGGTGAAGTGCAGAAAGAGTGGCTCCACTGAGAGTTTTACATAGCAGCTTTTATTGTTCATAGTTGGGAAACAACAAGGCCAAGGGCCTAGGTCAGTGGAAAATCCCTCAGGAGAGCCCGATGTCCGTCCCTTGGCCCTGTGTTTTAAGGGGAGGGATATCCCAGGGGTGGGAAACACTGAAGTCCAATAGTAAAAATACAGGGGATGGTTCAGGACGGGACAGACAAGAGTTATCACCAGTAGAGATAGGGGGTAGGGAGGGGGGTTGGTACACCGCCAATTCCTCGACCAGCCTCTCCGAACTTTCTAGAAGAAAGGGAGAAGTCTTGGGGTGAATGACAGGGCCCCAGGAGGTGAAAAGACCAAAGGTGAGTTTAAAAAAGGGGTACACAGAGCAATCCATTTTATAAAACTTAACAATAACTAATAAACATAGAAGAGCTAAAAAATGCACCACCACAGTTAAAGGAGAAAAATATTCCCTTTTTGGCCTTAATGTTTTTAAACATACTACTTAGTAACAAATTCAGCTGACTTGTGCTTTAGGCAAATACTTTGATAATGCTTTTGAACACTTTTACGGTCTTAAGAGTGAAGTATATTAAACATAATGGGATATATAAATACTTATAGTTATTGTAGTTGCCTGATATTAATAATTTATAGCTTAAAATACAAATCATGAATGAAATTATTAATTATTTATTAACAGTAGCCCACTAATTAGAGGGTAACAACAATGTTCAAAACAAGAGAGAGTGTCTCCTAATAATCTGCAAAAATATAGAAATCACACTGCTAGCTATTTCTGCTTCAGAGATTAAAGTTTTGTTTCATTACAATGTGTGGACCAAATTGAGATGATCTTTCTTAACACCTACATTTTTCCCTATTGACTGAGAGAAGATAAAACTAAGCTTCAGTTTAGAGAACTGCAGATTACTTCTTTCCTCCTATCCAGTCCTAATACAGTAGTAATTTATATGGATGCAGACTTCATTTTTTCCAGTAATTATGACCTGAGTTAACATTTTTCAAGCGTGTCTGCCAAAATCTGTTGACTTTGTTGCTGATTGGTGTAAAACGTAGAATTTACAAACCATTGAGAAATCATACAGTGCCATGCCCTGCAATTAGGGGAAGTCAAGCAATAACAAAATCCAATTAACTGTATGTCTACATTTAAAATTTTCATGGTATACTTGGAAAAAAAGAATATAAAGATCAATACTTTAGCAGAGCTGAGCTTGGGACAGTTAGGGGAATAAGAAAGCCTAAGCATAAGACAGCCCTCTTTCTCCATATAATTTCTTATTTTAGCCATTTTAATTAAGATGTTAATAAATTTGCTCATAGATTTAACACTTAGTGACAATTATGTGTCATAAACTGAAATAAAATCCAATGCAATAGATTTGTAACTTGTATAAACCCCCTAACTTTGTTGCCTAGTCAACCACACTAGATATTTTTTGTGTGTGTGTGGTTTTTTTGCTCCCTGAAGGGAAAGATTGCTGTTTAGAAAAAGATTTAAACTTTAGCCCCCCACATATTAAGTGGAATTAATGATCTATTTGCTTAGACACAATATATTACTTCTAGTTTATCCATCCACTGGGTAAACGATAGGCACTACTTGGTCACAATGATAGATTTGAATGCAGGCTGGGACATCAATCAGTGCTGGCAACTGATTAGTTGTTTGTGTCTTTGACAAGCTCTTCCATCTCACTGAATGAAAGCTTGCTGATTGCTCTCACTTCTCTCCACATTCATTGCCCTCCACTGCCACTATATTATATGGTTAATGCTGATGGTGGAAATCCTCCTTGACAGCTAACACTGAATATCTTCTATTCCCTTATCATTACATATACACCATTCTGTGTTCCTTTAAGGACTAGAATTTCTAAGTGAGGTCATCCATGCTATTAGATATACAGAGGACTGGCACAGTAAGGCTGGGACCTGCTGATGAGAGAGATATTGTGTATGAGGAAAAAAAAAAAAAAGAGGTGGCGTAGTAGCATTATATGTGTCTGTTCACAATTTAAGATCTGGTTATTAAATACAAGCAAATTATGAGTAAGAAGGGAAAATTCTCAAGAATGGAAACAGTTGGAAGGCTCTGCAGCAGGGTAGATGAACATGAGGTTAAAGGCACAATGAGAAATTTAGTCTCCTTCTGTGGCCAACAGCAAAATGCTGGAATCCTGCCTGAGATTTTTCAGAGTTGTTCAGGAGACCTAGTTGATCCCTACCAGCTTAGAGTATTTTAGAAGTTTGAATCTTTGACAGTAATAGACTAGATTTATAAGATAACTTCAGCATTGCTGCCTTGTCATTATATTTGCTTTTTTGCAACAGATGGAGAGAATACATTAGCTGAGGTATTTGAGGAAGTACAGAAGATATGAATGTTGACTTTCATGACATCCAACATTGTCTGGCATATGTTTGACATGTGTGATTAAGCATCAGGAGGACTGGAACAGCAGTAAAGAAGATCAGTGATGCTTTAATTAGTTCTAAAGTGCATATTGAGGACAGGACAACAGCAACATGTTTTGAAGAGTGTTTTGGTGCTTCTAATAAGAGATGCAAAGTGAGTGTTTACACTGTCTCAGACCATAAAAATGTTTGATGAAAGACAAGTGGGGATTTTTAGTTGTGGTTAGGGTTTTCTTTTTGTTGTTTTGTTTGTTTTAGTGTTTGCTTTTTTTAAAAAAAATTACATTTTCCTGAGATAATCTTTCCAAATATGACTCAGGTACAAAAAAACTGAATACTATTTTACACATGAAAAACTAAATGATCATAATGGATATATTATGGGAGAGAAATACAGATGTTATTGTGCATGGTAGAGTATCTATGTAAAGCCAATTGTAAAAAAAGAGAAACAGTTTACAGTACCTCTTAGCAGCATACATCAATTCTCTGAAGGCAAATAATGTTTCATTTGTCAAAGTGGACAACTGAAAGGGGAAATGGAGAGAGGATCACCCCATACATCTAAAATCATGCAACTAAATGCATGAAATGTCAGTATAACTAAGCAATAATTTAATGCAAGATCACTATCAGATCTGTATTCCTGCTTTCATTGGAGAATAGATAAACATGGAAAACATAGCTGTGATTAATGGTCTTCCTTATTCCATGCACATGTTGAAAACCAAACCTAATCCTGTAGTCACTTTTGCAGACATACCACACCTGCTGCTTTGGCTTTCTTTGCTTATATTCTGGTTGCCCTACTAGGTATGCTAGAAGGGATTGTCTCTGCAAAGGGAAAACTATTGGATGGTAATTTCTGATTTGCCATGGTTCTTTTTAGTATATTAGATCATAGAAGGCTATATAGCCCGTCAGAGTAGATTTTCCAGCTAGATGATGGATTTATGCAGACATTCAGTGTGATGAGATGGTTGGACAGAGTCATTTTCTCTGGTTCATGCAAGCTCTGACAGAGGGTCAGGAAAATAAACACTATGACTGCAACAGCTTTAGAATATCAGACACCATTTGGTAAAGAAACAAAACAATAGAGACTGACAAGATCAGTACTGCAGCCAAGTGAGTTATGGTTCAGAAAAACATCAGCTCTTGTCCTGTATCCATTAAATGAACAGCGATGACTGCCCATGCCATTCATACTTGTGCTTTATTGCTCAGTTGCAGTCAAGGAATTCAAACATTGTGCTTTACTCTAGGTTTGTAGATTTATCTTTAAAGAAATCATTGCAATGTTTTTATACTAGACATTATTTGCCACATTGTAAATTTCAGATATCCATCAACTCTTCTAGTTATGTGGAAAGGCCATAAAATCCTTTGCACCCTGCAGCTTGAATTGCAATATGGACCTTTAGTTTCTACTGCTCCTATGTGTTTTGCACACTTCTTGTGGACACTTGAATTCATTCAAGCTCAGGTTTCAGGTTTTCAATTATTCTAAGATTTCAAACTTGTGCCAAATATTACTTCCTATATTGCACTACATTATGCTGCACTGTAACGTCTTGAACATGAATGTCTAAGACTTACTATTCCAACTGTGGTGCAAAACAGACATGATGTTACAGGAAGGAAAGGCTCAGCACACACCCTAAGGAACCTGTAATCTAAATTACAGGGTTGTCACAGTATACATAGAGTCATAGAACCAAAGAAATGTGGAAATTGGAAAAACCAATCACAGAGTCCAAACATTAACTTAACACTGCTGCATTCACCACAAAACCACGTCCCCAAGAACCTTTTGAACATTTACAGAGATGATGATTCTACAATTTCCCTGAGTAACCTGTTTCAATGTCTGATCACCTTTTCAGTGAAGAAATTTTTCCTAGTATATACCTTATATATTAGGTTTCCTCTCTCCTATCACTTGCTATATGGGAGAAGAGATCAATCCCCACCTCATTACAGCCTCCTTTTAGGTATTTGTAGACAGTGAAGAGGTCTCCCTTCAGCCTCCTTTTCCCCAGGCTAAACACCCCCAGCTCCCTCAGCTGNCTTGTTGTGACCCAAGAGCAGATTTGGCCCTTGGCCTTGTTGTACCTCATCCCATTTGCCTCAGCCTATCAAACTAGCCTGTCCACATCCCTCCAAAAATTCTTCCTGCCCTCCAGCAGATCAACACTCAAATTGAACTCGGTGTCATCTGCAAAATTATCATAAGCTTATGTTTCTATAAATAATAGCTATTGCAATTTAGCATTTTGAGTTAAAGCCCCCTAAATTTAGATTTTTCAGTAAAAAAATTTAAAAAGTATTTCACCTGAATTAATAATTGGTATACAAAGGGTCAGACTTCTACCTATGTTTTTGCACAAAAGTTCCTTAAAATACCAGACACATTTCTGTCTATCTAGAATGTGATTGTGTCTATGAAATAATTACTGTAACTATGTTGCAGCACAATATGTTTAATGTTAATGTTATTTATAAACCACTATTTGCAGATTAATAACATTGCCTGTACACACATACGTGAGTAAGGAAAATAGTACTACATCCTCTTTACTTCCAACTTTTTTTTAATTATCTTTTTTCTCTACTGTCTTTTACTTAATGTGAACTTATGACTTTGAAGTTAGCTTTCCTGTTGGATTAAGCTCAAGCAATGTTAATGATACTTACCAGCTCTTTTAAAGACTGGATAAGATTTAAAAAATATTAGAGCAAAGAACAGAAAACACAGAAAACATTTTTTCTCTTCAGCATCATCTCATGGGCCCACTATTTAATGATGTGTATTTATTAACCTGGTTTTATGGAGTTTTCAATGTTGTCATATTATCAAGCTTCTTTGGTATCATATTTTATACAATTGAGTTAAAACTCAAATTTTTTATGGAATATTGCAGAGGATTAAGTACTAGAAAACTACACTTAGAATGGATCTATTCCAAGAAGTGATCTACCTTTTTTTTTTTTAATACTCTATGCAGACTGCTCAGAAAAATTAATATTGTTATAAACAACCAAGCAATAATATAGAGTTACTGCTGGAAGAGAAGACAAATGCAAACATTTTAAAGATTTAACACAAAGGAATATGTAACTTTGGAGTGCAAATATACCTTTCATTAGCTAGTTATCAAGATAGTGTTTGGATTTTAGGTTGGGGTCTAAAAAGAACCATTACAAAATTTTTTCCTCTTGTGTATAAAATAAAAATGGTTGAGAATTAGGCTGAGTCTATATTTTCACCTTATGTTTCTATTTACTCTCAATCACTAAAAATAAAATGAACAAAGGTAAAAAAAATGTGCATATATAAATATATCTTCTTTGCAATACAAAACCAATATCCATATTTTAGGTCAAAAACATTACAATGACACTTTTCTTTAAAAAAAGCAGTACACTGAAATGATATAATCTTTAACAAGACAATGAACAAACTACTTTCTCTTTGGGAAGACTGGTGAGACTGGTTTCCAACCCCTCACAAAGACATGCCCTTTAAAAATGCTTATTGCAGTAGTAGAGACAAGAGCATTGAGAAGCAATGAACCAGATCTTATTGCTGTAAAAGTCACTGGGAATGCTGTCGCTGAGTTCACCAAAAAGTAACTTTAGCCAGCATGAACAGTCATATATGCCAATGATCACTGAAACTGGGTTGCAAGTCAAGTTATTTGGGATAACCTTTTAAAGAGTTGCAGCAGCTGAAACTCCCTACATTCTAATTTACACCCAAAATTAGTGTGTCAGATAGGGCATGCCAGAAAGCAGCACAGCCAGCAGTACTGTTGAAAGTTTTATACAGTAGATTTGAGCTATTTTGTGAGAAAGACTCAACACTCCTTTAATGTTTCCATGAACAAAATAAAAACAGTATGAAAATGCTTTCTAAAAGTTAACCAGCTTTGCCATGAGCTACAAAAAAAGGCTAGTAGAAGTTTACTTTCCTATAGTGTAATTGTACATGATGCATGTAAAAATCCAATGAAAATTTGCCCCTATGTGTTTAGTCAGGACAACAGCTTTGCCATATCTCCTTCAGTCTCTAACATAAATTAACCCAATGGGATCACAGAAACTCTATTTATTGGCTTCGATCTTCAGCTAGATTCTGGAATATTTACTATAAAGGAAATGTCCCAATTTCAATGGAATTAACTCTCTGACTACAGTTTATTTTGATAAGGCATCTCATTCTAGTAGTACCTTATGTCATTTTCCTCACTGGGGACAAATCACAGACAACTATAGCACTCACCTCCTCCTCCAAACACAGAGATACTTTATTTGCCATCAGTATGAGACATATTTTCAATCAAACACATTGCAATATCCAAGCTTATATTTTTCTAAATCCTCCTGCTTGTCAGATATCCAGCTGTGCTGATGTCAGAATTTTCAGAAGCTGTCCATAAGAAAAAGATTGTTTCAGAAACATCTTAATATGCAAACTAACTGCACTGCATGAAGAATAACAAAATAAGTGTCTATATTGCCCTTGTCTGTATCCTCTGTGATACATATATATTTCAAACTTTTATCCTGTATCATTAAACACATTAAAATTTCTGATGTCATTAACAAAGGAAAAAGAAGGTTTTTTTTTTTTTTTTTAAGGCAAAGACAATACTTTTTTAAAAAATATTTTCACTGGAAATTATTTCTCTTATAAAGATACCATAACCTAAATGTGATGATAAACATTTTTAAAATGGAAGATAATTATCAAGGAGGATGTGGGGAGATCAAAAATTATTAGCAAAAGATACATTCTTAAGGGCACATGCTTGTGATTTTGAAAGGTTTTATGCATTTGTAGTCATTTTATATCCTTAATTTATGGAAGGACAGATTGCAGATGTCATTTGATGAGAGGATTTGAGTATAGTAAGAGATGGTATGGTTAAATATGGTTATACTATATGGTTAATAATTTTATAAGCAGAACACAAGTTACCATATAGAAGACCATATGGTATGAAAAAAATCAGAGAAAAGAAAAAAAGATTATAATAATTGATTTTATTTGTCTAGCAGAAAAAAAAAAAGAAGAAATAGAAAAGCAGAACAGGTCCGAGAAATCACAAAGCGCTGTGAAATGCCTTAAAAAATAAGCAAGACACAAAACAATGAGCACATACAATGAACAGGCCAGAAAAAGTCATCCGAGGCACACAGACAAAATGATGTAGTTTTTTTCTCATCTTTTAATAGCATGGAAAATATTTAGCAATGGCCATTCAGTGTTGAAAAGAGATCAGAAGGTAATAAAATTGCAGACAAATTTCACAGGGTGTCTATCTTCTTATTGTTGAAGACATTCTTTTCTCCCTGATCTGGGTCAGAGGCCTGGCTAGCTCTATTAAGGGCAGAGACTGCTGATACCTAAGCTCAAGGTCAGGTTTCTATGCAGATTAGCCATATGCAAATCACCTCATCAAAACTGCAGAGGGAGTACACATGAAAATGACAGCAATTAAAGCTGCTTCAAAGAAAGTTAAAAAATTCAAAGGAACTTAGAGTGAGAGAGAATTAACAGAGTATAGAAGTCCATGACTTCTGTTGACTCAAAAGCTTCTATGTGCAATGTGCATCTAAATGTTACCTAATAGAAATGGTAAAGTGTGCTGATCCACTTCCTGACAAAGCTGTCCACCATGAAACACCAACTTTTGGAAACCTGTATTGTTGTTTTAGTATAGGTAAAGTGCATATGTTTGGCATTAGAGTTTATAACATTTTTGAGAAAAAATTAGATTGGTAATGAGTAATTTAGCTGAATTTTACAAATGTGACAGCTGATTTCATTCACGCTTCTATAAAAAGGTCAATGTGGCTCTAGAGTTATTCTCTCCTGTAAACATGTAATAGTAAACCTCAGGCTGAACAGGTTAAGATGAATCCAACTTGCTATACAGTGATATTCTATGTGAAAAGGTGACATAACTCCCTGATAAAACTAGCAGTACATGTGACCAGATATCTTTGCACCTCTTTCAAAGTATGAATCCTGTATTCAGTGCATAGCTGCAGGGTTACTCTGTATTCCGGAGCCTTTAAATTCCTGAAAATGCTTTTTCTCTTACCATGCTCCAATAGGAAGATAATGCTGCTTCTAATCATGGATTCACAAAGTAATGGGTTACAAGGAACCTCCAGAGATCACCTAACCTAACTCTTTGTCCATTAGCAGGTCTAATTGGGTACAGAGCCTCCAGACCTTGGGCTTCAGAGTCATGAATTCCTCCAGTGATGTACATCTTACAGTGTGTCTGAGTACTCATTCTCTTATTTTGTTGATCATGGTAAAAACCTCCTTTCCTTACAGCTCATTGGAATTTATCAGAAAGTCTCAGACTTCCCAGTGTCTTTTGTTTAGTGGACTTATGCAGTTTCAGTAGGAGTCTGGCTTCATCTTATCGGGGTTCCCAACTAGGTAGTAACAGACATCTATCAGGTATCCCAGAAGCCATCTTTTCTGCAAGGGAAACCAACCAAGCTCCCTCAGACATTATCTCCTTGGTTCCTGAGGGCAATAACAGACCTTGCTGGTCCTGAAAAGTTTCTTCTGGGGCCCTCGGGACCCCTATCCAAGTGCCCATGTGTGTATGTGTATGCCTTATCTTTGTCACTTCTCAAATGTATTCATCTCAGCCTTTCTTGAAGTTTACCAAGACTGTTGATAGAGTATCTAAGATCCACAAGAGGTGGAAGTTAATGTAATAGTGGGAAAAATAGGGAGAACCATCTCTTACCACTTTCACCTTTGCTGAGAACAGACAATCGCTTTGTCTTGGTCTGTGATATAATATTCTCCTTGCCATCATTTGACTTTTATTTAGGTACTGTCAGTAGTCAAACATATATGGAGACAATGGGAAAGGGTGAGGGAACTATGTGAACACATTGCTTATCCAAACCTGTGACTAAAAGCTCTTATTTTCCAGTTCCAGTTGGTTTTACTCCTGCTGCTAGCTACTGATGTGAAGCTGATTTACAAAACAGCAGCTGAAATGCACTACAGAGGAAAATCCTAGTGTCTGTTGGAAACTCTTTTCTGTGACAAGAAGTGGAACTGGAATTTATCATCCTGTAGCTAGTACCAATGATGGGTATTTATGATAGGCTGACGATAATTTGAACACTACAACTACGGCTGATCATCCATGTTCCTTAGAAAACTGTATGCAGAAAATAATTTTTGCTGTCCATTGGTTTTCTGTCACTTTAAACCAAGTCAATATGGAGGAATTGGAAGGAATTATGTAAGTATATAAAGAAAAGGAAGAAAATAGTTTTTCTTTTAGAAAATTAATAGTTTACAATTATTTCTGGTGCAGGCTGAGAAGTAAATATGCAGTAGCAAATGAGAAACATTCATATAAATTACAGGACAAGACAGCACAACAATCAGTTAGTTCTTCATACCAAGTTCTGAAGAAGCGGGACCAGTGTAACTACATCCCCACTAACAAAGCTGTACATTTTTGTCGTTTTATACATTAGACAACTCCACCTGGGCTATTGTTTGTGTGTGGCTTCATTAGGTTGTTACACAGGTCTGTGTCAGCAAACAGGCATTTATGTGACTGCCGTGGGACTACTGGGACTGTCATGCTCCTGGGCTCCTCAGGCATCTGCTAGCCAGTGCACTCAGGGGCAACCTGCTCTGTTTCAGACAGGTCACTGCTACAAACAGGCTGAGCCTCGTGCTATTAGGGCATTGCTTCATGCAATAATAAGATTTAGAAGTCTCTCATATATGTATAAATACAAGTACATATATGTACATGTACATATATTTGAGTACTTTTTTCCTTTTCCCCACATGTATCCAAATAAAGCAGCATTATTGGTGGGGTAACTGGGACATGATAGGGTGGGAGTGGGTGTTAGTGAAGCAGGAGCAATCTTTCCCCTTCATCAGTTGGCACTCTGAAACTTCATTCTTTCCTTTATTTTTTTTCTCGTTTGTTAAAAATAACCCAGAGCATACACATATACATATAAATGTACAGTCACTGTCTGATAATCAGCTCAAGCTTCTGTTTAAAATAAAATTCAGCCAGATCAAAATTTGCAATAGGAGTATTTACATTTTCAGATAGTGAGTTTAAGAGCATTTAGATAATATTCATTTTCAATGGTGTGCATGCTGGAACATTTATCTCTTACAAATGAAAGTGGAAATATGTCAGTATATTGGAAGCTATCCTACTGTGGTTACAAGCATCAGCACAGAAGAGATAAGGAATCACTTGTGAAACATCTATATTCTTTTGGAGATAGAATGGGATTTACTAGTAACTAGACAACTGAAGATCAATTGGAGGATTAGGGCCCAGTTTTAAAGTTCTGTTATATTTTCTTTGTCCTTTTACTGCTCTATGTCCCTTTAAAGTCTCTGATATAAGAATGTAGAGAAACCAGAGGTTACTGTGAGACTTTTACAGTTAAATATAAAATACCCCAATGTCTCTCTGCCTTCCATAGATGTCAAGTCAGTTGGAGCAAACCAGATGCATGTTGATGCAAAATGTAACAAGCTTTCTTAGTTACTTTTGTCTCTTTAATTTTTCTTCACCTACAATAATTTTTGATTTTCTCAGGAAAAAAATCCTATTGGGAATGTCAGTGCAAGATGGCTTCACAGCTACTGTTTAGATTCCTTCTGCTTAGATGAACTATCATGATTTACGCTTTTCTGTCCGTTTCTTTTGTTAGAGTACCAGACCTAAAAGTACAAAATAATCACTTAAACTCTCTTTCCTGCCTCTCAATTTAATTCTATATTTGTAAATAAGATCAGGCGGTTCGACACAATTTGGGAAAATAGTTCATGTTTAAATGTTGCTTCCTATTGACAGGCAACATAAAAAGAGTATCACAAGATTAGGAGCTCAGTAAGTTTATCCAGCAGGCTGCTGTGTTCTGCCTTTTAAAAATAAAGCAATATTGGGAAAAATTTTGTTTAAAAAAAAAAAAAAGGCAGGAAGATTTTTTTTCTGCTATGAAAAGAATTCACTTAGAAAATAGAAAATTTCACCTGGGGAACAGGAAGCTAAGACAAAGGTTTTCTTTAATACTTTTAGCTTAAGGAGAGGAGACGTGTCTATATCCACCAGGAAAAATGTAGGATAATGTAATAAGAAGATATCTATAATTAGCCTCTTGCTTCTGTAAGATCATAGTTAACAGTGTAGTTATTTATGCATTTTCCGTGCCCCGGAGACCTCACTCTACTGTAATTCAGTATATTAGACTGTGTGTAAGGGAAAGCAAGTAGGAGTAATAAGGCAGGTAAGGCTCTGTGGGAACACAGAGCTTCTTGTCAAACTGATAGATACTCAGGAAGATCCTTAAGTCACACTTTCCATAGATTTGCAGAGTTTGTCTTTTTCTTCCCTAACCAAAGAGAAAGACATAAAAGTTATATAAGATCAGCCCTCTTCCTTGGAAAACCTTTCCATGATTTTCTGTGCAGGTACTTATAGTCTAGAAGACACTATATTTCCTTCTTTCTCCCTCCCACAGAAAGGTAAATATAAAAAAAAATAAAATTTAGGAATTTGTGAAAGAATACATATTAATTGTATTTTTTTCATTTAACCTGTGATATTTTTTTGTCATTTTTATAAATTCCTATGTTCTCCAAGCAAAAATCCCAATAAAATAAAAGATAGCCATTTACATGCCCTAGACTGTAGATTCACAGTATTAATGAAGAGAAATCTGGCATTGATTCCAAATATAAATCAGCCAAAGGTTTTTCTGAGTCTTTCATGAGTCAGTAGAGAATTTTGATTGTGCAATCTTTGTATCCCCAGTTCTGAGGCAAGTGGCAGCAGTCTCACCTTAACTGGACTCACACACTAACTTCTGGACTACAGCAAGAGAGTACAGATGGAATACTTTACATCATTATGTTCACTAAAATAATTATAATAATAAAAGACACAAAAGTTGGAATAGCACTTCAAATGGACACATATCAAGTGTCTACAGTAGTGTTATGGAGGAATTTAGTTTGACAAATACAAGCTAACTCTCTCTTTTTAAAGGAAAATGTGAAGCAGAAGAGCACCTTCTTCCTTCTCCTCATGTTACATTTCCTTTTGTTTGCCTTCTGACCTGAAACATTTTCTTATTTTAAATGTTACCCCAATGCATCTCTAAATTTATCCTTGTTTGAGGATCTATCTGTGCTTATTCCTATTATAATTGTTTACTGTGTTAAAACAATATTTATACATTACAACAATCTCATATTCAGAAATATTGCCATTACAAAAGTGTATTATTATTCTGTTTTCAAAAGCATTTATTTATGACAGTGGTAGATTATTTATGACTTTAAAACTAGAGCATTGCTGTTAAAAATCTTCATGTTATTTAAAGGGTATGTGGTATTTGTGAGTATCGGATTACGATTTCC
>VWYP01029504.1:28348-50535 GCA_013400435.1 Pycnonotus jocosus
GCTGTTCATGAAGAGCGAGCGGCAGGCGGCCGAGGACAGGCTGGGCGCCGCGCAGAAGCAGCTGGAGCAGGCTCAGGACGAAGCGCGGCGGCTGCGGGAGCTGCACGGCCACGCCGAGGATGCGGCACGGCTGGTCAGGGACAGGGACAGGAAGGTAAGGGACAGGGAACCGTGAGGGGATGCTCGGAGGTGGCCTTGGAGCCTCACCTGTGGAGTCACTGAATTTGGGTTGGAAGGGACCTTAAAGCTCATCCCATCCCCTGCCATGGGACACATTCCGCTGTCCCAGGCTGCTCCAAGTCACATCCAGCCTGGCCTTGGACACTGCCAGGGATCCAGGGCAGCCACAGCTGCTCTGGGTAACCTGTAACCCCTGCGCCCTGTGCAGATCACGGAGCTCTCCAAGGAGGTTTTCAGGCTGAAGGAAGCCCTGAACGCTCTCCCCGAGTCGGGGGGGTCCCCACAGTCTCCACCAAACACGGCCACGCTGCAGGCCCAGATCCGGGCGCTGGAGGAGAAGCTGGAGGTGGGTCACCTGGGGGGGTCGGGGCTCCCCCGAGCCCCCAGCCCTGTGGCCAAACCCCCTCCCTGTGCTGCAGGAGACAGAGAAGAGGCACAGCAAGGTGGTGACGCTGTACCGGAGCCACCTGCTCTATGCCGTGCAGGTGAGCTGGGGACAGGGCTGGGAACAGCTGGGGACAGGGCTGGGGACAGCTGGGGACAGGGCTGGGGACAGCTGGGGACAGGGCTGGGCCACCTGCCATCCACAGGAGGCAGCGGAGGGGCTGAACCAGGTGCCAGCCCAGGGACACGCACGGAGCCTCCCTGCTGTCCCCACTCCAGAGTCCCCACCAATGTCCCCTCCACCCCAGGGCCACATGGACGAGGATGTGCAGAGACTCCTGTGCCAGATCCTGAGGATGCAGCGGCTGCAGGAGCAGGGCAGATGAGCCCCTGCCAGCACGGGTGGCACGGGGAGGGGGGGACAGGTCTGTCACAGCACCCTGTGTGTCCCTTTGCTTGTCCGGGCACCCAGCCCACCCCCAGCACAGCAGCAATAAAGTTATTTATAGTCACGCTAATTGGGGTGGCTCCTCTCTGGGGGCACCGGGGTGGGCACGGGGGGCTGTGGGGACCTAGGGACAGCAGGGAATCAGTGCCACCATCTCCAGCTCTGCCGTCCCTCGAGGGGAAGGGTGACGGTGAAGGAAGGAATAGTGGCAGGGGAGAGGTGGGAACCCTCTTGGGAAGAGCTGGAATCCCTTTCCCAAGGCGCAGGGCGTGGGGATCCCGGTGGCAGCAGGCTGGGAAGCGGCTCCGTCCCCACGGGAACGGCCCTTCCTGCGAGGAAATGGGCTGGGAAGAGCCGGGATCCGGCGGGGACAGCGCGGTCCCAGCTGGCCCTGCTGCGGTGAGCGTTTGGGGGCACTGGGATCCCCACGGGCACTGCGGGGGGCGTTGGAGGTCTGGGGTGACCCCACAGCGCCGGGTTCGGGGCACCCCCAAATCCAGGGAAAGCGGAGCGTGTCCCCTCTGGGGCCCATGGCTGTGGTGGGAGGTGACAAGGGCGGGACCTGTCCCTGTGGTGCTGGGCTTGGGGACAGCAGGGAACTCAGCTCGGCCCCCAGACCGGGCTTTGAGGGTGTCTGTGAGGGGCAGTCCTGCCCTGGATGGAGGCGGGGACCCACCCGAGGGATACAAACCCCTGATTGCAGGTGTGGGACTGCAGGGGTGGCTGGAAACCGTGGGAACAGCAGGAAGTTTCACCCCCCTCTTTCCTGGCTGTAGGGTGAGGATTCCCCTTGGGAATCCATCCCTCTGCAGGATGTGTGGCAGGGCCGGGGGGAAACTGAGGCACAGCAGTGTGGGGGGGCTCCAGGGTGATGTCCCTGAGGACCTGTGGTGTCTTTGCTGTCCCCAATGCTGGGGTTTGACCGTCCTGCCTGTCCCCACAGGTGCCTGGGCAACCCTGCTGAGTCTCCTGGCATGAGGTGGCTTTGGGTCGTGGCTTTGGTGGCACCTGCCTGCACTGTCCCCTACAATGGCACAGCGGGGAGCACAGGGGATGGGGACAGTGGGGACAGAGGTATGGGGGACTGGGATGGAGGCTGGAGGGATCTGGGGATCCTGGATACAGCAGGACTGGGCAGACTGGGAGCACTGGGGCCAGAGGGGATTTGGGACAGTGAGGGGACAGGGAACAATGACAGGGATAGAAATGTGGGGATGCTGGAGGGACTGGGGACATGGGGGTGCAGGAGATGGGCACGGAAGGATTGATGATGCATGAATAGGGGACATGGGGGGACCAGGGCCAGAGGCGGGGGTCTGGAGGACACTGGGAATGGCATTGTGTGGTCTAAGGAGGCCCAGACCCTTCCTGATGCAGTGTCCCTGCCCCTACCGTGTCCCCACTGTGTCCCCATGTGTCCCCCAGGCCCCTGCACCCCTCAGCACAGTCCCTTGGGCACCGAGGTGCTGCTGCCATGCCCAGGGGGTGCAGCCGAGTGGCGCCGGGGTGACACCGTCCTGGGCACGTCCCCAGCCCCGGGGCTGGCCCTGCCCAACGCCAGCCTGGCCCACGAGGGCCACTACAGCTGCCACCACCCTGTCACCGGCGAGACCTGGGCCACCATCTGCCTGCGGCTGGGCTGTGAGTGCCCCCCCAGCCCTGCTGTGACCCCGCTGCTGCCCGGGGGTCCCTGGGGGTGCTGGCAGAGGGGTGACCTCTGTCCCTTGTCCCTTGTCCCCTGTCCAGACCCGCCCCCGCCACCGGCCATCGAGTGCTGGGCCAGCAGCTACCCCCAGGCTGTGAACTGCTCCTGGGGGCTGAGCCCTGACCCTCTGCTGGACACCGACTTTGTGGCCACCTACAGGTCAGTGGGGGTCCCCAAAGGCTCTCCCCGTGTCACCCAGCCCTCGGCAGCTGTCCCTGTGTCCCCAGGCACGGCACAGACACAGGTGAGTGCACCCTGACGGGCCCGCGGAGCTGCTCCTTCGGGGACCTGCAGGTGTTTTCCCTCACTCCCTACGAGCTCAACGTGACAGCCCGGAATGCACTGGGAGCTGCCTCGGGAACCCTGCCCTTCCTCCTGGAGAACATCAGTGAGTGCTGTGGGGTGGGGGACTCCTGCAAGACCCTCGTGTCTCACCTCCTTTGGGGCTCTCCCCTGCTTGGGATGTTGGGATCATCAGTGCAATGATTTCCTGGGGCTCAGAATGTCCCTGCACAGCTCACAGGGGGACATGAGGGCACTGTCCTTGACAATTCCATGCTGGATCCTGCAGCCATGACATCCCCCTTTCGCCTAAAAACGAAGGAAAATTTTTCTTTTTCCATGCACTGGTGGGACAAGGGGCTTGGTTTTAATCTAAAAGAGGATTTCGATGGGATACCGGAAAGAATTCTTGGGAGTTTGGAGCAACCTGGGACAGTGGAAGGTGTCCCCAGTGGGATGAGATGATCCCCAAGGTCCATTCCCACCCAAACCATCCTGGAATCCTCTCATTCCTTGTCTCCCCAGTAAAACCGGATCCCCCCGAGGCCCTGAGGGTCTCTCCCATCTCTGGGGAGCCCCAGAAGCTGCTGCTGGAGTGGAGCCCTCCATCATCCTGGCCATTCCCGGAGTATTTCCCGCTCCAGTACCGCATCCGCTATTCCCGGGACAACGACTCCATCCCCACCACGGTACTGCCACCACCCCTGGGTAAACTGAGGCACGGCTGTGGCTGTGCCCGGCGTGTCCCTGTCCCTGACCCCGCTGTCCCCAGCTGGGGCCGTATGAGGTGACATCCCACACCCTGACGGACCTGGAGCCCGGCAGCCTCCACCACATCCAGGTGGCCGCCAAGGACATCACGGATTCCGGGGAATTCAGCGCCTGGAGCCCGCCGGCCTCGGGGACACCCTGGGTGGGGCTGTGACAGCCAGGCAGGGCCACTGTCCCCATCCCACGCCTGCTCCTGTCCCTTGTCCCACCCCAGCAGCGTGGAGTCTCCAGTGCTGCCTGGAACGGGCAATAAATGGGCTTGAAGCTCTGTCCCTGTTCTAATTTTTGGAAGTTTGTGATGGCTGGGCTGCCCTTGGGGTCTGTCCCTTCACTGCCCCCAGGGCCAGTCCCTTTGCTGTTCCAGAACAATCCCTTTGTTTTCCTGCGTTTGACCCTTTTTTTGCCCTTAGGGTCGGTGCCTTTTCTGCCCCAGACCCGTCCCTTCGCCCTCGGCTCCACCCCTGCCCTCAGCGCCCACCGGGGCGGGGCTGTCACAGAAGCGGGGGGCGTGAGGGGTGGGCGGCCATGCCTAACGTGGGCTGGGGGTGGGGGGGAGTACCGTGATTAACGAGGGGGGCCTGTTCCCTGCGCGGCGTTCCCCGGGCTGAGGCGGTCGCAGACCGGAGCCCCGGGGCATCACAGCCCTCACATCGGAGCTCCGTTTGGTTCCAGACCCCGTTCCTCCACCGGAGCCCCGNCCGCCTGGTCCCGGCGCGTCCCGCAGCCCCTGCGCGCGGGGCTGGGAGACCCCGGGGTGCTGCCCCTGAGGGCGATGGCGGGAAACGGGGCCCGATATGGAGGGGTTCGGGTGGTAAAAGGACCCTAAAGATCGTCCTGGACCACCCCTGCCATGGGAAGGGACACCTTCCACTGTCCCAGGCTGCTCCAAGCCCCGTCCAGCCTGGCACTGGACACTGCCAGGGGCAGACACAGCTTCTCTGGGCACCCTGTGCCTCACCACCCCTCACAGACAGGAATTCCATGCCAATATCCCATCTCTGGGATGTGATGGGGACCTAGGCAGAGATCCGAGACCTTTCCCAAGCTTTGCCAGGCTTTGTGCCTTCCAGATTTTCTTCCCTGAGCTCACCTAAGCTCTGGAAGCACTTTCCATCCTCACAGTTCTTTTGGAAAAAGGGCTGATTCGCCCCATCCTGTGAAATTCCACCTCGCTCCAGCTGATGGCACGATTGGGAGCGTGTGGAGCCGAGGTTTTTCCCAGGAAGACAGACAGCCTGTTGGACAAAATCCCAATTTTCCATCTCGAGTATCCGAGACAGAGCAGCCTCACACCCGTCCAGTGTTTTTTCCCACCAGGAACGAGCAGGGAAGAACCTGGTTCTTATAAAACGAGAAAATAAATACGAGTCAGCAGGTCAGGGATGAGGCTGGAGTTATCTGCGGGATGAGCAGCCGGCAATTGGAGGCTCCAAAGAGTTTCCAGCTCCCACCAGCAGGAATTAATGGGATGTCAGTCCACGGGAGAGCTTCCTTCCATGGGACGTGTGGGATGGAGGCAATGATCCCTGCAGGCTTCCAGCCCCTCCTGTGTCTGCCTTACAGCTGTGTAACCTTGCAAACACACAGCAAAGGGGAAAATCCCTGGGAAAGTGGCGGCTGCCTTCGGCCTCACGCTGACAACGGGCTCTGGTGTGTCCATTCCACGATCCCAAACCGGCTGGCTGGCACACCTGGACTGTCCTGGGGTGATCCTATAACCCAAACAGCCTCGGGGGTGGCTGCAGTGAAATGGGGGGTCTGGGATCGGCCCTTTGGAGCAGCTGCTGGCTCGGGAATGCAGCTTTACAAGGCAAAAAATGGATTTACATGAGGGGACAAATTCCCCCTCCTGGTTGTCTCGGCAGTTTGTGGATTTTGCTGTGTGAGCAAGAAAAAACAATAAATTATGCTGCTTATTTCAGGGAGGCAGAATTGCTTAACACTTAAAACCGGGACCAATTACTTTTTCTCCCTGGCTCCATCTCATCACATCTGACCTTAGGAAGGACGTCAGCTCTCCTGCAAAATCCCCATATTTAGGGTGACAATAATCACAAAACCCTCCCAGGGAGTGGGACTGGTTAATATTGAAAAAGCTCTTTAAGCTTTTTGTTGGTTCAGATTTTCCTAAAGCCGCTGCGGCACCACCGTGTTTGCACTGTAAAATCAGTTTAAAGCAGCAGAAATTCCATGTTCTTTCGAAAACATGATGGCAGATTCCTGAGAGCTTTTTCAGGGTGGTTCCTGTGTCGTTTGTGTTTGTTTTGTCCTTTTGATTTGGGGTTCTGATTCAAAAATGGCCTTGGCAGGACAGGTTTAATCGGTGCCCGGCAGCTCTCAGATCTGTCTCACAGATGTTTCTCCATCGTTTATGTTCAGATTCTAGAGGTGTCCCTGTAAGCAAAAGACACCACTTTTGATTAATTTATTTCCTTACTAATTTGTATCTCCTGGACCAGACAGGAGCTCTCTGGGAAGATGGGAACACACACACACAAGTACACCCCAAATCCTCTCGGCCAAGGAAACCCTGGAGCAGTGCCATGAGAGCCTTTTCCAGCTGGGATCCCTGATCCCTGGGCAGGCTGGGGAGGGAATCTCTGACAGCACAGGAGCTTTTTTACTCCTCTAATGTGACTTCCCTGTGACTTTCTAGCGCCAGCAGCACAGGGGTGTGTAACTCAAGCCGTGATTTGAGAAGAAAGGAGCCTGCACACCCTGACTTTCATGGGTGGAGAGCTTGGCAATCCTCACTTAGACCCTTTCCAGCCTGGGGTTTTGGCCTCAGCAGAAGGGGCCTGCTGGGGAGCTGCCCTTACAAACCTTCTCTGGATCTTCTTGCACCTTCCCAAGGCTCCTGGGTTTACTCTGGGGCTTGTTCTACCTCAGCACTGGGGAAGTTCACAATTACAGAGCTCCAGAGTGCCAGGCAAAGGGGCTCTGCTGCTCCCTGGCGCTGCCCCTTCCCTCCTTCCCTTTTCCAGCCCCTCCAAGTGCAGTAAAAGTGCTGATTCCTGTTTAAGGGATGATGCTGGGCACTAACAAGCTCACCTCCCTTTAGAGAGCCACTGCTGCTCTCAGGAGATCTAATTTAGGAACACGTGGAAGGCCAGGGTGTCCTGGTGAGGAGCTCCTGCCTGCTTGGCTGCCAGAGCCTGCAGGATTTTGATCCATATCCAAGCTGTCAGGGGCTCCTGGCCCCACCTGAGCGTGGTGCAGGACAGACTCAACCTCTGCAGCAGGCAGGGACTGGCAGCAGCATTCCCTGGCAATTCCCATTTGTCCCTTGCCACGGGCTTGAGCTCTCACCTGCTTTCCCAAAGGTTTTGGGAGAGGATGGCAGAGCTCTCCAGAGCTCATCCCACGATGTCAGACTGGCCCAGCAGAGACAAGGAAGAATTCATGAGGGCCTGGCACAAGGTGCCCAGAGAAGCTGTGTCTGCCCCTGGATCCCTGGAATGTCCAAGGCCAGGCTGGACAGAGCTTGGAGCAGCCTGGGACAGTGCAGGTGTCCCTACACATGGCAGAGGGTGGCACTAAATGGGATTTAAGGTCCCTTACAACCCAAACCATCCTGGGGTTGTTGATTCTGTAAACCTGTGCTCCCAACAAGGACAGAACCCCCCAAAATGGTGACATCCAGCCCCAGGAATGCCATGGCAATGGGAGTGACAGGAAATGAGTGGGGTCCTGGGTGTCCAGAGACAAGCAGGAGACATGAAAGCAGCCAGCTTCACCCTGGTCAATATGGTCTGCTTTAAACTCTGTTTTTACTTCAGATTGGGGCTGCCAATAACTCCTTCAAACAATGATCTAATGCCTGTGTGAATGTTTGTAAAACCTCACTGCTCTGGCAGGTTGAGCTCTTGCCAAGAAGCAATCACTTGTAATTAGGGAGAAGGAGTTGGAATCTCCTGGCCTTGCAGTGCAGCACATTTTCCAGTTGTGTTTGTCCCACTTGGACCATCTCATTCCAAGCTGGGCTTTGTGGGACACGCTCCTGTCCCCGAGGGAATTTTTGTGGGAAACACTGCTGGAAACCTGCTGGAAAACACGAGGTGCCTGCGCTGGCCAGGGTGACAGGGTGACAAGGACAGGAGCTGGCATGGCCAGAGTCACAAATGGCATTTTGGGTTCTCAATTCTCTGCACCTTTCCTGCTCTGCAGGAGATTCCTGAGGAGGCTTTTCGGGCACGTTGAGTCTTGAATGGGGACTGGGAGCATGGAGAAGCTCCGAGCTTTTGAGAGACACCTGGAAAAAAACCCCTTTCCCTGGAGAAGAGGGGCAGCCCCAATCTGCTGTGGGGCTGGAGAAGTACAACTGTTCAAAGAGCCCTGGAATAGTTTGGGTTGGCAGGAATCCTTAAAAGACTTTAGTGCAGCCTCTGTTAAATGGTTGCTGCTCACACAATGAGAAGTTCCCAGTGGGAAATTAGAGCCAGTAGATCCCAGGAAAAGGAATTTTAAACCTCAGTCCCAACTCTCTCACCTGGCATCTGATGCCCCAAAGGACATTTCCAAGCAAGTTGGGAATTCCGACATGGAAAGTTTGATGAGAAAACCCTTCTTGAAATTCCTAGAGCATCCTGAAATTCCCTTCATTCCCTTTTCCAGCTCTGGAGAACCAGACCTGTTGTGCAGTTCCTGGAGTGTTGTCCTGAAACAACAGGAGGTCAGGGACACACAGGTCAGGTCCTGTGGGACAAGGAGCTGTTATTTATGGAAGGAATTTTTTCCTGAACGTGAGAGAAGAGCAGTGGATTCTGCTCTCCAGTGGGGTTTGAAATCCTAAATTCCAGCCAAGAGTCATCACATAAACTCGTGTTGAAGAACCTGACCTAGTTGGAATAATTGGAGGTAATTGTCAGCTCTTTCCAGATGACAAAACCCTTAATCACCAGCAGATGCTCAGCCAAGCTCACAAAAAAGGCTGGAAACCCAGGGTGAATGGGGAGGAATTGCTGTCCCAGAGGCACCGAGTTTCAGGATGGGCAGGGATCTTCCTCAGGGCTTTTTCCAATACATGGTCAGAGCTGGGGCTGGGGCAGTGGTTTGTTCTCATGGCCTGGGCATCTCTGCAGAAATCTGGAATTGTGCCATGAGCACACAGCTGAGTGACACTGGAATATCCGGGAACAATGGGAGATGGAGCAACTCTGAAATGAGGAGCTGAAGGGCTGGGCTGCTCCGTGGGTTCCTGTCCCCAATCCTTCAATCCAGACTCTCAGATCCTTGAGGTAGCCTGGGATGAGTTGGATGTGAGGTGGCTGCCTTGGGTTTCACCTGGGAGTTCCCTGCAAAGCCCTGGAGAGAGGAGATGGGATCTGCTGGGGGTGAGGATGCTGATGGAAGAGCGGGATGGATCCTGGCACTGCCTGGGGTATCCCAGGCCCAGCTGGGCTCCTGGGGGTGTGCAGACACTGTGCAAGCAGAAATGATCCTTCTAGAATGGTCTGACCCCACCAGACAATTAACCTGGATTGCTAATTAATTACAGGATTGTAAAACCATGGGATGTCCTGAGCTGGGAGGGACCCACAAGGATCAGAGTCCAGCTCCTGGCCCTGCACAGACACCCCAACCATCCCACCCTGTGCCTGAAGCGTTGTCCAAACACTCCTGGAGCTCTGGCAGCCTTGGGAATGCAACCATTCCCTGGCCAGAGTGCTTGCAAATTCCAGGAACCAGGGTTTCCAGAGGTGTTTTTCCCTGTACAATGAGATGGCGAAAGCAGAGGAAAACTGGGAACCCCTGGGAGTGGTCAGAGCAAGGAGCTGCCCTTGTGCCCAGGCAGGGGCTGTGACAGCTGGGCTTTAATTACCCGGTGCTGTAATGAGGCTCTGGGAGGCTCTGGAGTGGCTCTCAGCACTTTTGGTGTTTTACAGCCACGGGGATTCATCCCTTCCCGTACAACCTCCAGCAGCGGGACCAATAACCCGGGATCCTGCCTGGAAACCCACGGCTCCCCTGGGAATGTCTGGGACAGGACTCACTGCAGGCTCTTTGAAGTGGGCAGTAATGTGGAAACAGTGACAGCAGCACCATTCCCATGATCCAGGGGTCTCCTATGGGGGCAGGGAGCTGAAAAAGGGGGAAAAACGAACCAGCACACCTTTGGGAAGAGCTCAATGTGCTCAGGATGGGTGTGCAGGGCTGGGTTGGGATGGGTTCCCTTCCTGGGATGGAGCTGCTGGCCCAGGGGGGGCTGGATTGGACTTGGTGGTCCAGGGGAGGCTGGGATGGACTTTGAGGCTCAAGGGAGGCTGGGGCAGAGCTGCTGGCCCAGGGGACAGAGCTGCTGGCCCAGGGGAGGCTGCCTGGAGGCCGTGACCTCCTGTTGGAGCACTCCAGACCGACAGAACTCAGCAGCTGCATGAACTGGTTGTGGCCTCAAGCAAAGGCCATTCCTCCGCCGCTGCCTCGTGCCAGATGCTCCCAGCCCAGGCTCAGGGCCTCACGTCCCCTCTCAGCTCTGCTTTTCGTGTGTCTCTCCCCCAAAAAAAGGCCTGGGCCAGTGCCAGACTCCAGCAAACCCTTCGGAGCAGTCCCCCAGCTCTGGCAGGTCACCGGTGCTGGAGCCAACCCCGTGTCCTGCCTCTGCAGCCCAGACATCCTCCTCGGCTCTCCCTGCCAGCCCTGGAATGAGAAATGGCTCTGCTCTTCTGTCTGCTTCCATTCGAATCCCTCTAGGAAAGAGCTCGTGCTCTCCAGCTCCGTGCTGCTGAAATTAGCCCTGGCATCCTGCACGATCCCAGGCTCGCCTCGCGCCTCCAGGAGTGGGAAGAGCTGCCGAGACTGCGGAGACAAGTCGGATGTGAGAGCCAAGTGTCCAAAAGAACACGTTCAGGAACAGCACAGCGAGCAGGAGGTGCTCCAGCACGGCAGGGAAATCATCCTGCTGAGGATAAAATCCCCCCAAAAAAGTGGGTTTGGGCTTGCAGGAAGGGTTAAAGCATGGCACGAGGTTTGGGACAGCTGCAGGGTGCTGGGGTGGGCACCGGGATTGGAACAAGGATGACGGGTTTAGGTCACTCACAAAGTTTTCTAATTACACTTTTTTTGGGGGGGAAAAAAAAGGGGGGAAAAAAAAAATGGTGTGTTTGATTCTGTAAGTGCTGAACATTCCACAATTGCTGTGTTTAATAAATACAGCGGGGGCTCCTAGGAGACTGAATGTGGCTGAATGAATGAAGTATGTGAGACATCTGAAACCTATTAGCTGGAGCAAACTGGTGGAGAGGCAGGAATTCTTCTCTTTTTAAAAATATTTATACATTTTCCTTTCATGTCAGGCCAACATCTTATTTGGGGTTATGTTCCAGTGGAAGGAAAGGTGTGTCTGGGGGAAATGCAGGGGGAGGGGAGGTGCAGATTTGGGTCAGGCCCAAAAGGAGCAGAAGGGCTGGGTGGCTTTAGGGCCGTATTTTCCTTTTGGAATCCAAGCCAGCACCTTGGGCTTTGCCCCAGCCTCGGTGGGGATGGTTTTATTGGGATTTGGTTCATTTTGGGGCGTTTTGGGGAGCTTGTCCCACCTGGAGCTTGAGGCACCAGAAGTCCCCAGCCCTCTCCAAATGAGGTTTATGGAGCCATGGGGGTGGTTTAACCTGGTTTGGATGTTCAGGCTGAATTAGAACACAAATCCAGTGTCTTCCCCACCACATGGACAGCTCCAGGAGATCCCACCAGCAGCAGGAATGATGCCACATCCCAGAGATTTCCACCCAGGCTTCTCCTTCCCATGCAGAATTACCTCACTGACTTGAGGAAACAGGGGAAAATGGGGAAGATGGATGGGAAGGACACAGAACATTCCCCCANTTCCTTCTCATGCAGAATTACCTTGGGGGTATTGAACACTGACAAGTCAGAATACTGACTTGAGAGAACAGGGGAAATGGGGAAGATGGATGGGAAGGACACAGAACATTCCCCCAGGGAATGAGCAGAGCCAACAACTCTTAAGGAGCCACTTCCAACCTGGGCAGATCATTCCAAATGGAGCCTGAATTCCTGCTGGAATCTGTTCTTATTTCCTGCTGGAATCTGCTGTTATTTCCTGCTGTATTCTGTTCTTATTTCCTGTTGGAATCTGTTATTTCCTGCTGGAATCTGCTGTTATTTCCTGCTGGAATCTGTTGTTATTTCCTGCTGGAATCTCTTATTTCCTGCTGGAATCTGCACAAATCTGGGACAATTCTCCCACCTTTGGTTCTTCCCTGTGTGTCTCAGGAGCTCACCCAAGGCTTGGAGTGACATCTGAGCTCCTTCTCCTGGTGCAGGAGCTCTGAATCAAAGCTCAGGATGGTGTCACCAAGGCCTGGATTTTGCAGGGTTTTCCAGCTGATAAGAGAGATGTAAATTACCCTGTGATCCCTAATGAGCTTTGTTCAGCCCACTTTTACTGCAGCACTGCACTCAACCCTTTCCCTCCAGGCTTCCTGCGATGAAAATGAGAAGTTTTAGGAAACTTGGAATTTGCAAATGTCTCCCATTATCCTTCTAATCTCCCCAAGCTGATTAAATCAGAGGATATCTCCCCACTCCATAGGAAACAGATGTTTGCAGCAGGGACATGCAGAGGGCATCCTGAAATTTGTTTAATTTAGAATCTCCTGGAAATGGGATTTTTTTGGGGATGTTACAACCCTCAGTGTCCGAGCTGGGATCTGGCTGAATTTGGAGCGGTGCCAGCAAGGAATTTCTGTGGAGTTTCTTTCCATCCTTGGTGAGGAGAAACCCAACATCCCCCGAGCTGAGAGCTTGGAAAACAACTTTGGAGCGGTTTTTGACGGCATCTCTCAGTCAGTTTAGAGGTGCAGACATGGCTGGGACACGGGATGGGGCTGGGTCTCGTTTTGTGAGGGAAGAGTGGAACCCATTCCAAGAGCCCATGGGTGGATTTAACTCTTTGTGGAGCTGCAGGGAATGAGGCACTCGGGAACCATCCTCTCCCATCCCTCTGGCTGCACTTTCTCTGTTCCCCATCAGTGGGAGGATCTCGGTGGATTTCAGTCTCAGCAGTTTTATCCACCTGTAACTCTTGGGTTTTCAGATATCTCCTTTTTATTTTATTTATTTTAATTTTTTTTTTTTACCAGGTTCAAACAAAATCCTGTTTTTGCTGAAGACACTGAGGGAAATTGCCCAGAAAAGCTGTGGCTGCCCCATCCCTGGAAATGTCCAAGGCTGGACAGGGTTTGGAACAACCTGGGACAGTGAAAGGTGTCCCTGCCCATGGCAGGGGGTAGAATGGGACAATCCTTAAGGTCTTTCCAACCCAAACCGTTCTGGGATTCGAAATGTCAGCGCTATTTCTAAAATATCTCGATTTTCCTCCGCATTGGAGGTTCTCGGTGTGTGTCCATCTGTGCATGTGTGGGTGGTGGTTGCATTTCAGAATTTCCAGGACTGTTAGAGCTCTTTATGTTTTTTTCCAAACAGTTTCCTCCGGTGTGAGTTCTCCCTCCCGATGGATCTGGACCCCTCTTGGAAGAGCTCTCCATGGATGAGGGAAGCTGGATAAAAAAGCTGAATTAAAGCCTCTCTCGCTGGAGGTGATTTAAGGGTTCCTCCAAAGCACAACCGTGTAACAACGATGCAGATTTGGTTTTGATATTGGCCACATTTTCCACCCTCCACGTGTTGATGGTGCCAGTGACAAACTGTGGAAAAAAAGTGAAGTGTGAGCCAAGAATTCCTTTCATCCGCCTTTTGCTAAGGTGCACGATTTATCCTGATTTATCCTGATTTATCCTGATTTATCTCGATTTATTGATCCCGATTGATCCTGATTTATCCCGATTTATCCCAGCCTCAGCCTTGCTCTGACACATTCCCAAGGCGTGTCTTCTCCGAGCCTCTTGGGAGCACCATTTCCACGTCTGTTTGTGCTGCCTGGACACGTCACCATCGCTGTCCCTGTCCCTGCAGGGGGACGGGCCAGGAACGGGTCCTGGCAGGGGAAGAGACCCCAGGGATGTGAGGAGGAGGAGCTGGATGGGGCAGCCCTGGAGGGTGCTGAGCTGGTCCTCAATTAAACACAATTCCGGTTAATTAAAGCGAGTTTAGGGCGGTGCTCTGGGTGGGGAAAGGCGATGGATTGGGAGCGTTCCCGGAGTGCTGGCTGGGGACAGAGGGGACAGAGAGGGACAGAGGGGACAGAGAGGGACAGTGGGGATGGAGAGGGACAGAGGGTGACAGAGGGGACAGAGAGGGACAGAGAGGGACAGAGGGTGACAGAGGGGACAGAGAGGGACAGTGGGGACAGAGAGGGACAGAAGGGACAGAGGGGACAGAGAGGGACAGTGGCAGCAACTGAGGGGTGGCTGTGACCTTCCACAAGGTGGCTGCTGGGGGTGTTTAATTAAACATCCTCTTCCTCCTGAGGAAGGCACTGCTCTCTTCCCCGTGGG
This sequence comes from Pycnonotus jocosus, assembly GCA_013400435.1. Lineage (NCBI taxonomy): Eukaryota > Metazoa > Chordata > Aves > Passeriformes > Pycnonotidae > Pycnonotus > Pycnonotus jocosus. The sequence goes on from VWYP01029504.1 coordinate 42,531, forward strand.
AGCAGGGACAGCAGCCCGGGAGCGGCTGGAGCTGTGTGGGGATGGATCCCAGGGAACGGTTCGCCCTCATGGGATGTTCCTGGCACTGGGCAGGATTTTCCCAGCGCTCCTGGGCTCCAGCTGCCCCCATTTCTTCGGGGAGGGTTTCAGTGTCCGTGCCCTCGGTGCCATCCCCGGAGCGGAGCCTGACCGCAGCCTCTCCCTCAGGGAATGACCCAGCCCGAGCCGCGGTAGCTGGGATGGATCATTTGCATCACAATAAAGAGTCCAAAAAAAAAAACCAAAAACGGGATCGGCTTCGACCAGAAACACAGCGTCCCTGGGCTGTGAAAAACTGCTACAAAACCAGCAAGTTCAGGCTCTCTGGCTGCTGAGTTCTGTCTGAACACGGAGGCTGAATACCATCGGAATAGTTTGTTTTATTTCCAGCTTGCCTGAAACCAGAGATTCCTGGGAGGTTTCCAAGGCAGTCGCTGAACCCAACTGGATTTTGATTGCTCTATCGCCTGTGAACCTGAAATTCTGGAGCTGCTCTGCTCCCTGCAGCACTTTGGTTGTCCCAGCTCCCTCTCCCGGCATCCCAGTGACCCTTTCACAATCCCTTTGTGTCAGGCTCTGGTTTGTGTTTGTCGTGTTTTTCACGTTCCCGATTTATCATGGAATGGGTTGGGCTGGAAGGATCCTGAAGGAGCATCCAGTGCCTGGCAGGGGCAACTTCCACCATCCCAGGCTGCTCCAAGCTGGCCTTGGACACTTCCAGGGATTCAGGGGCACCCACAGCTCCCCTGGGAATTCCATCCCAGCCAGGAATTCCTTCCCAATCTCCCACCCAGCCCTGCCTGCTGTCAGTGGAAACCATTCCCTGTGTCCTGTCCCCAGTCCCTCTGTGCCTCTCCTGCTGAAGGACCAGCAGCATTCCTGGGTTCAATCCCAAGCAGGGAGGGAGCAGAGCCCAGCCCGACTCCATCCAAAGGTGGGGAAGCTGCCAAGGCCTTGGAATCCATCCTGGGCTGGGAGAGGAGCAGAGCCCTGAGCTCAGCGCCGGGGCAGCTCCGCACATGGAACGTGACGGCTCCGGAGAGCGGCACCTCCGCGCTCCTCAGTTCCAGGAATGTTCTAGGAAGTGGGGCAGGAGCCTCCTGCTCTGCTGAGAGCAGGACCAGCCCCATTTCCCTGCAGTTTGGTGCTCTCTGGAAGTGGGGCAGGAGCCTCCTGCTCTGCTGAGAGCAGGACCAGCCCCATTTCCCTGCAGTTTGGTGCTCTCTGGAAGTGGGGCAGGAGCCTCCTGCTCTGCTGAGAGCAGGACCAGCCCCATTTCCCTGCAGTTTGGTGCTCTGTAAGTGGGGCAGGAGCAGTCCCATTTCCCTGCAGTTTGGTGTTCTGTATGTGGGGCAGGACCAGCCCCATTTCCCTGCAGTTTGGTGCTCTGGAAGTGGGGCAGGACCAGCCCCATTTCCCTGCAGTTTGGTGCTCTGGAAGTGGGGCAGGACCAGCCCCATTTCCCTGCAGTTTGGTTCTCTCTGGAAGTGGGGCAGGAGCCTCCTGCTCTGCTGAGAGCGGGACCAGCCCCATTTCCCTGGATGCTTCCCTGGATTTGGTTCTCTCAGGATGCCCCCGTGGCACGGCAGCCCTCGGTGTCCGGGTGGTGTTTGGGGTTTGCAGCCCCCCTGCCCCTCGTTTCCCTCTCTTTATCCCCTTTTCCTCTCATCCCACCAAACTTTTTCCCCCTGCAGCAGGCAGAAAATGGGATTTTCTAGCTGACAGCAAAATCAACACAGCAGTGAGAGGGAAAGGGGAGAGGGAAAGGGGAGAGGCAGGAGCTGGGACGGACAAGGAGCACAGGGCTGCACATCCCAGAGAGCTGGAGGTGCTGCAGGACAGGAAAATCCTGAGGGAATCAGCAGAGCTGGGATGGGATCTGAGTCCTTCTGCAGCTCCTGCAGCCTCAGCAGTGTTCCTGGTGGGATTTCTCTCCCTTTTCCCAGGCAATGCTGAGCGTTTGGGGTTTGTTCCAGGGCTCTTCTTTGTGGTGATGGGGAAAACATGAGCAGAGTCACTTCCCCACTCTCTGTAACAGGAACAAAACAGGAGCAGGAAAAAAAAAAACAGGCTTTGGTCTTGCAGAAGTTGCCTCCATGGAATGGCAGCGAGCAGAGAAATCTCCAAGGCTTTTCCAGGTGCTTGGATATTTTCCCTGTGCTGGTCCAGGTTTTCCATCCTCCCCCTGGGAAGGGTTCAGGCCCCGGGGTTGTGTTTGATTTGATTCCTTTCCCCAAGCAATGCACACACACAAAGGAAAGGTTGGAAAAGTGGATCCAGCCTTTGCTGTGAGGGAGGAATCATGATCCCCTCCGAAGCCCTGGCAGTCCCAAAATCCCAGGATTGGACCTTGCTTGGATTTTCCTCCTTCCTCCCCTCGTTGGCTTCACCGAGCAGCTGGAATCCAGCACTCGGCTGGGAACAAGGAATGGGAATGCTCAGGAATCTCCAGGGTGGGACTGGATAATCCTCCAGGTCCTTCCCACCCAAACCATCCTGGGATCCTGGGATTTATGATCCCAATGTGCCTTTATGCTCCACATCCCCTTCCTCTGCCCCAGCCTTCCCTGCACCCCAAATCCCTCCGGAAAAAAAAAAAAAAACCCACAAAGAATCCGACTGAGGGGCTGAAATCGGTTAAGGAGCGAGATTAGATCAAATATTTCCCAGCATCTGGGGCTTCTTGACCACCCCACTGTGGCCCATCCTGAGCTGTCAGACCCTGAGCATTCCCAGAAGGAGTTAAAGGAGACCTGGGAGGGAGCCAAGAGCTTTTTGCCGGAAGCTTTATCTTCTTCCTCCCTCCCCCCAAAAAATTCTGATGTCTGGAGCTCTGGACAAGGCATTGTCCTCATAAAACATGACAAGAACAACAAAACGAGCCCTGCTATTCCCAGCTCTGTAACGAGCCATAAAATGGGGGGAAAAAAAGAAAAAAAAGGAAAAAAAAGAGATTATATTCTTTTTCATGTTTTAGAGTTTTCCTCAGTTACTTCTTGGAAGACCTGAAAGGAGATGGACAAATTTCAGCCTGAAGAAAACAGCTTTTAATTTCACTTAATCTCATTTTCCAAGGAAATGGAAAGAATCAATCCTATACTACTTCCCTCTTTCCATACCATAAAAGCAGCTAAGAAGTGGGGTTGCCTTCCAGAAATACAGCTCCTGNAAAAAAAGGAAAAAAGAAGAAAAAAAAACGGCCCTGGAAATGTAAGAGTTTTATTAAACTGGAACCATGTGTTTCCCATAGTCCCGTCTCCATAAGCTGTGCACATCCCGTCCGTGTTTATGTTCTCCTCGGGGGTGTGAGGGGGTTTTTTCCATGCCTGGGAATGATTAGGAAGAAGGAGGGAGCCTGGATGAACTCACGTCTCCTGTGAGCAGCACCAGGAAACCTGCACACACACACACACACCGGGGAGAGGCACAAATCCTGCGGGGACGGCCCTGGAAACGCGGGACATGGGGAAGGAAAGGGAGGAAAAAAAAAAAAAAAAAGGAAAATTCCAGAGTGGAAAAAAGAGGAGAAAGTTGTCCCGTTGTAGCGAGTGAAGTGTTGGATTGAGGAGATTCCCTGGAGATTCCTGAGGGTCTGGAGCGATCCTGCCTCACCCAGGGAGGCTCAGAGAGACCCCTTAAACACCCCCCACCCTTCCATTTTGGGATCTCCAGCACCCACTAGGAATTCCTTAAATGGGGAGATCATCCTGGAAATGATTGTGGAGAATTCCCAGGAAAGGAGAATGGCCAAATCTGGGATTTTCCAGGAGCCCCCGGCCTGGCTGGAGATTTTTTGGGCACAAGGAGCGGCCGTGGGGAGCTGGGTGGTGAGGTTGGAGTTCAGATTTGGGCAGGAATGCCCCGGGAACCAGGCTCAGAGGAGGAATCTCGGGGGAAATGGGTAATGGGATATTTTTAGCTGGAATTGGCGGGGCTGTGGCTGTTGAACAGCCCCCAGGGGAGGACTGGGGAGGACTGGGAATCGTTCCCTGGATGCTGAGCAGGTGTGGTGGCACCTGCGTGGTGACAGAGCCTCGGAGAAGGGACGTTACATCATGGAGGGTGACCTCAGAGATCCCAGGGATTACGGAATTTCACCCATTTTTCCTGGTCCCGAGCCCATTCCCTCCCTCTGACGGGTGCCTCTCCTCCTGCAGGGCATCCAGGTGTGCCCAGGGATGGGGATCCACGATTTCCTGGGCTTTGGGTGCAAATCCCAGGCTGCTTTAGGTTGGAATTGCCCTCAAAACTGCTCCCATTCCATGGGCAGGGACACCTTCCACACCCCAAAACTTCCCTCCTGATTTCTCAGTTGGAATTCTTGGATTTGGCATTTGGATCATGGGGTTTTTTCCCAATGATAAAGTTGTTTTTTGGTTTTTTTTTCTATCCCACATTCCCCTTCTCCAGTGCTATCCATGCCTGGCAGTCAAGTTATCCCTCAGATTTCCTTTAATTTTGATAAAGTGGCTCCTTCAGCTTTGCCAGCCCTGGGCTCAGGGATTTTCTCCAGTCCTTTGATCCCTTCTGGGGCTGTTTTCAACTTCTGGACCTCAGCTCATCCCTTTGATAACCCTGTCTTTATCCCTGTGGAAAACCCATCCACTTTGGGGTCTCCAAATATTCCCAGCAGTTCCTGGATGTTTTTTGCTGTTGTTCCATCCAGCCTGGCCTTGGGCACTTCCAGGGATCCAGGGGCAGCCACAGCTTCTCTGGGAATTCCATCCCAGGCCATCCCCACCCTCACAGGGAAAAATTCCTTCCCAAATCCCATCTCATGCTGCCCTCTGTCCGTGTGTCCCATTCCCTGTGTCCTGTCCTTCCAGGACAGGTTAGGAACAGCACAGGCCATGCAGCTTGTAATAATAATTACAATAATAATAGTAAATTGTAATAATTATAATTGCAATAATAATTATAATAATAATTAATTCTTATTGATAATTAAACGTGGATCCTCAGCGTGTGGGGTTTGATGGTCACTCTGTCCCTTCAGCCTCTTCGTTCCTCCTCTCTCTTGGGAGGAACGCCTTGAACACCTCCCAAAAATAAGGATTTGTGGGAGCCAACAAACACCAGCACCTTTCCTGGCAGAATTCCTGCTCCCTCCACAGCCCCTGTGAGGCCAAATCCACCTCTGCTCCAGGGCCAAATCCACCTCCTGCTCCAGGGCCAAATCCACCTCCTGCTCCAGGGCCAAATCCACCTCTGCTCCAGGGCCAAATCCACCTCCTGCTCCGAGGCCAAATCCACCTCCTGCTCCAGCCAGGAGCTGCCTTTTCCAGGGAATGACTCCTGGAGGTGTTGGCACCGAGGGAAATCTGCTCCTGCTGCCCAGTCCTGGCTGGCAGAGGGAGCAGAGGAAAAAAAGGGGTTTGCACCTCCCAGGGAAAGGCAGAGCTGAGCTGTTCCCTCCAATCTGTGAATATCCGAAGGGAGCGGATTTTCTGCTGGCTCTGGGTTTGTTCCCTCGTCACCCCGAGCTGGGAAAGGGCTGGGGACACTGGGGGTGACATCACTGAGGGGCTGACCCCAACCCTCACAGGACCCTGACAGGCAGAGCCGAAGGATTCCAAAGGAAAATCTCCTTCCCCAGACCTTGGAATATCAATAATGCCTGCAAAGCAACAAAATCATGATGCAACTCCCCCGGGGGACGGGGAAGGGTCTTTGCCAAGCAGCTCAGACACAAAGGCTCTGCTGTGTGAGTGCTTCCTGCAGGAGGCTGCTCTGATCCCATGGAATGACAGGAATCGTGGAATCCCAGACTCCCAGAGTGGTTTGGGTTGGAAGGAACCTTCAGGATCAATCCCAGCCCCTCCATCCTGGTCCTGTGAGTGGCCAGAGGATCCCAGGAATTGCTCACACAAAGTTCTTCCCATCCTTTTTTGGATCTTGCTGTGTTTTTCCAGAAGTTCCTTATGAATGTATCCTGAAGGGTTTGGGGTCTTCCCAGACCAGTCAGACTCATCCAGACCCTCAGGGTTTGGGATAAAGGGATAAAAACCTCTGGAAGCCAGGAAGGGAGTTTGGGATCTGCTCTCACCCATGAGGTGATGTTTGCAGGGCAGCACAGCTGTCCTTGGCTTAATTTGGATGGAATTTGTTCTTTTCTTCCTTTGGATGTCTCTGCTCCAAGCATTTGGGATGTCCCAGGGAGGCCACAGGGCTGGATTTGCTGCTGGGGAGCAAAATCCGATGTTTTTGTGGGCGAGCTGCTCCACACGGGCTGGGCTGGGGCAGCTCCAGCCTTGCCTGGGTGGTCTGGGAGCTCTGGAGCTGCTGGTGCAGCCCCTTCCCAGGGGAGAACCCCGGGACAGCGAGGGAAGGGAGCCATGGCCAGGCAGGAGGGGAGCTGGGAGGGTTTGGAATTTCCCAGCTGATCCTGGAGCAGGAGCAAACCAAACCCTCTGGGTGTCCTCAGAGCAGGATTGGATCCACATCAGATCCTGGAGCAGGAGCAAACCAAACTCATTGGATGTCCTCAGAGCAGGATCAGATCCACATCAGATCCTGGAGCAGGATCAGATCCACATCAGATCCTGCAGTAGGAGCAAACCAAACCCTCTGGGTGTCCTCAGAGCCTGGATCAGATCCTGGAGCAGGAGCAAACCAAACCCACTGGATGTCCTCAGAGCAGGATCAGATCCACATCAGATCCTGGAGCAGGATCAGATCCACATCAGATCCTGCAGTAGGAGCAAACCAAACCCTCTGGGTGTCCTCAGAGCCTGGATCAGATCCTGGAGCAGGAGCAAACCAAACCCTCTGGATGTCCTCGGAGCAGGATCAGATCCACATCAGATCCTGCAGTAGGAGCAAACCAAACCCTCTGGCTGTCCTTGGAGCAGGATTGGATCCACATCAGACCCTGGAGCAGGAGCAGATCCACATCAGATCCTGCAGCAGGAGCAAACCAAACCCTCTGGGTGTCCTTGGAGCAGGATCAGATCCACGGCTGGGGAAGGGTTAAAGAGGATCCACCCGCCCTGAGCAGCTGGGGGTGCTCAGCCTGGCTGGAGAGCCGTGGAATCCTGGAATATTCTGGGTTGGAAGGGCCCCACAAGGACCATCAAACCCAACCCAACCCCTTTCACCTGGAATTCCAGGGTGGTTTGGGTTCGAGGAGAACTCAAAGCTCATCCAGGGTCAGGGGACACGCTCAGCTCTGTGGTGGTCAAAGGGATGGAGCCCCTGTCCCATGAGGAAAATCTGGGAGAATTGGGCTGATCCCAACCTCAGGAACCCTGACAGGAGACAGAATTTCATTGAATCACCCCCCTGTCAGCATCTCCTCAGCCTTTGTTCACAGCTCTTCTCCCATCCTGCTGAAATCCCATCAGCTTTTCCCCGATTCAGCTGGAATTCTTCTCTCTCTGTTTCCATGTTCCTCTTCCTGCCTGAATTCCTGAGCTGGGAACCCACCTGCTTTTCNTGCCTTGGCAGATGCAGGCAGTGAGTGGCTGGAAATGCTGCCCACGGCTCCAGGGCAGGAGTTCCTGGGATCTGGGGAGCTGTGCCAGGGTTCTCCATCTGCTCCAGCCCCGCTGCCAAGCCAAACTTTTGTGCGCTGCAGATCGCACAAAGGGGAGAAAAGAACCGCGAAAAAAATAAAATAAAATAAAATTTAAAAAAAAAGGCTGGAAAAACGGGAAACTCGGGATTCAACCGAGGGCAAAAAAGGGAGCGAGGGGCAGACAGATGTGCTGGGGAGGGTCACATCTGGCGGGCGGGGGGGGGGAGCACCCCGAGGTGGGGACACTCCGTGTGTGTGCCCAGCCCACCTGAGGGCAGCAAGAAAGGTGTTTTGTGTTCCCGCTTGGAATTTCGCAGGAAACCGAGGGATCGCCTTACTGCTGGCAGGAGAAAGAGGCGATTTTCCTTCTAAATCGGGCAGCTCCCGTGTCAAAAGTTCCACAAGCGAAATCCCGCCGCGCTCTGAGCGGGGCTTTTTTATTTTATTTAT
>VWYP01029506.1:449-76265 GCA_013400435.1 Pycnonotus jocosus
TGTGTTTTTTTTTTTTTTAATTTTTTTTTTTTTTTTTTTTTTTTTTTTTGTGGTGGTGGTGGTGGATTTTCCCCCCTCTCACTTCCTTTGCTGCAACATTTGTGCTGTAAGCTACAGCAGATAACCTGACAGGTTTTCACCTGGATGGTTCCTTTCCACTTTCTTAGGGGGTGTTTATTTTCTTGTGGATATTTTACCCCTTCAGAGATGAGACTGAACCATTTGCCACTGTCCATAAGCCACAGTAGCTAAACCCTTGTTTACTGCCAGGCTGGACCAGCTGAGGAATATAAGTGTGCTAAGGACAAAAGATTTGAACCAGGGATATATTGAACTGTTCATATTCCAAGAACGATTGAGAGGAAAGAGGAGTTCAGAAAGCATCTGGGAAAAAATTGCTGTATGGAAGAGGACAGCTGCAAGTCTCTGTGAGCAGGACCCAACTTCATACCTTTTGCCTCATTTACTCCATTGGTCTGCCCAGCACATTTTGGAGTCAAGATTTTCTCAGCCTTCCTAAGACCACATCTCTCTCTCTCTCTCTCTCTCTCTCTTTCTCTGCCCTTGCTCTCCAGAGCTGCAGGCTGAGTCCTGTTCATGACCCAGTGGAAAACTTCTGCCCTGGGCATTGCTGGATAAAAAAATCCCTTTGTTGGAACACTCTGGGGTACTGGTGCATCTCTCTTCAGTGATGCTTTGAGGGAAAGAGTGCTTGTTTTAGAAATGCTGAAACAAAAAGGCTTATGGATACTGAGGGTTTTTTGTTAGTTTGACTCTGGCAGAGGCAGCTTTTCGATCCATTTATCAAGCTGCCTGCAGCTGCCATTTCAAGGCTGATGAAGACATAATAAACAGTAAGCCAAAAAAAGTCATTTGAAAGGTGCACCCAGAGCAGTTTAATAAATAAAAGATCAGGGGCAGAGGCGAAAGAGAAAGAAAAATCATCAGTGCAAGTTTTGACTTTCCTCTGCTGTCCATTTTACAGCATAAATTTAAATAAATGAATGGTGCAGGTTGGTGGAATCAGTCTTTCATTCCCAAATACCCTCTCTAAATTTTTTTTTTTGCTTGTGAATTCATCTTTCTTGCTGGCTCATGTTTTGCCTGTTACCCTCCAAACTGCCACTCCAAAATTTTTAACGATATCCATCAGACTCTGCAGAGCCCAGAGCTCCTGATGGATGAAAACCCTTTGTGGAATCTCCAGTGCAAATAAACCTCAACACTGCCAAGCAGCTGGATGCCAGCAAGCTCAGGTGATCCCAGGTTTTATACTGTTCCCTTCCCACTGCTTATCCAGAGGTGACCTTGGAGTTTGCACCGAGCTTTAATCATCCACAGAGGAGGTTTTGTTCCTGCAGAGATCCCTGGAGGTCTCAGTGCTGTTTTAACACTGTTGTTTCTCTGGGTACAAGGACAGCCTTTGCTCACATTGGGATGAAGTGTCACTTGCCATGTTCTCTCTTCCATTTGGATTCATGGATATCAGGCAAGCTGGGAGTTTTCTCAGGCCCTTGCAGGGTATTTTGTCCATTGATCTCTGGCACATGGCAATGAAGTTGTTGCATGTCTTCCTGATGAATTTCGGTTATCAAGGTCTGATGGACATTCAGGCTGGGAGTCCAGGTTTGAGTTTCAACATTCTTCTTCCAGAAGTTGCCACCTGGTTTCTTTGAATTGCAGGGACTTTTCTCCAGGTCTGATTCTTTCTTCAGAACATTGGGGGTCATAAACTTCAGCAGATACCACAAAGATCCTGTGAGCAACAGAGAGAAAGATGGAGATGCAGACAATAAAAAACACAAACAGGTGAGACATGGTGAAAGAATCAGAGGAAAGTGAGGAGAAAAAGCACAATCCCAGAGGAACAGAGGCAAGAATGGAAAAGAAAAGAGAGAAAAGTAATTTAAAAAAAGAAATTATTAAAGAACTGAAATGAGAATAAGGATGAAAGAATAATGAGAATAAGGATGAAAGAGACAAGAAGGGGAAGTAGCAGGAAAGGTGAAGAGAGAATAAAGACCCAGTAATATGCATAAAGAAAAATACATGCTGGTTTCCATTTTTCATTAATGCTTCGCCAGATGGAGACGGTATCAACAATAATAGAACCTCTGAGCTGCAGAACAATAGGTGAAATAATTCAAGCACCACTTTCAGATTAAAAACAGTGAAGAGAGTTTGATTTATTTCCCAGTTTTTCTTTTCTTTCTCTATATATAGAAAATAACCTCATCCACTTACTCAAGTTCTGTGGCTCATCACCACAAAAATACAAATAAAAGAATGAAACCACCCTTCAGTGCAGACAGAAAATAAATCAGAGGCCTCAATGCATTTTCATTGTTGCAGCTGGGTCCTGCCTTCACATTTATTTATCTTTAAATTTCTCCTTGCACTCCAGAGACCATATCCCATAAAATGCTGGGTTAACAAGTTAACCATGAATAATTCATGAGATAATTATAAAACATTTACACCAGAACATTATTATCTTGCAACTAAAAAAACACCAAATACTTAATGTCCTCCAACATTGATGGCAAACCTCTTGTGGCTGCAATGTTCTTTATCACTAAAATTAAATGGAATTAATCTTCCATTTGCTTTGGTGCCTACTAGCAGAGAATCACAGGGAAAAAAAACACCCCCGGGTGATATGGAAACATGAAAATGCATAAATATATACACATATTTTTCTGTGTGTGTATGTTTTCACACACATATATATGGGGTTCTGGAACTTGCCCTCAGAGGAGATCCAGTTTTAGTTTTCCTCCCCAAAACCACTCTGAGGCAGGAGGGACATGAGCATTTATACTGAAGGGATTGATTCAGAGCACACATGGAAAGGACAAACATAGATCTGCAGCACTCTGAGCCCAGAGGGACCATGGCTTACCAGGTTTTCCTTATCCCTTCCCACTGCACAGGTGGGCTTTGGTCAGATCCTGTTCCCAAAGTAAGCCCAGAGCTTACTCTGAAATTAAAATAATAATGAATTTCAGTTTTGCACTGGTGTCACCAAGATGAGGATTTGGCCTTGTACTCACATCCCAAATCAAGGCTGTCATATGTGTGGCTGTAAAGCTCCTCCAAAAACATCACCAATAATGCAAATCTCCAGTACAGGCAGCATGGCAGGCCATTGGGACTCCTGCACTTCTAGTCTGCATTAAAGCTCCTCTGCCTTCCTTCTGGACATGAGGCTAGAGAATATTGAAAAATTCTCCAGCCATCCTTCACTGATCCCTGGTAGCCAAAACCTGCCTGAGGGCTTTAATGGGCACACAGAGAGAAACCTCCAGAAGGTTTTTGCTTAGATCACAGGAACTGTCAGCCTGTGCTAGAGACCCAGGGTATCCAACAATGACTGCTCCTCTCCCTCAGGAGCTCAGGATAATGGAGCAGCACTGAAGCAAATCTCCACTAGAGAACCCTTTCTGTGCCAGCAAACCTTGGGCTGGCACTGCCAACTCCAGCCACAGCCCCTGGGGGAGCCCAGGGTAGAGGAAGAAACACCCTCAGGGAAAATGCAGGAAAGAGTCCTTCTTGTTCCTCTTTCTCCCTTCGTCCCTCTTTGAATGCAGCCAATCCACACAGAAAACTGCCTGTGCTTTCTCACAGACACATTTACACCCAGGCTGAGACACTTAAAGCTTTTCTGCACGGAACAGGAGGCCAAGGGTTCCTCTTCCTCACATGACCATGAAGAGGTCACATATGGGAATGCAGCAGCTACATCAGCCTGACAGCCAAGAGCAAGGGCTGGAAGCACCCCCTGCATGTTCTGAATCCATGAAGATATCCCAGGAGATTTGGCACTAAGCTGATGGTCAACAAAACTACCCAGACCCTGAGGCATTACAGTTTGATTTAACCATGAACACTTTTGTTAAAGAATTAGGAGGACTCTATCATTGTGACATTTGAATTCTATTTGAAAGCCAGTCTGTGTGTGTGTCCATGAGGGGGGGTGTGTGTGTCTGTGAGGGGTGTGTATGTCTAGCATCTGCTTTGGGGCAACAAAAGGGTTCACAGCTCTAAAGAACCCTGTTTACCTCCCATCACACATCAGCCCAGCAAACAACTGGGATTTTACAGAACCAATGGACACAGTGAGGAACTCCAGTTGGAATTTCAATCATCTCTGCAGAGCCCATTTAGAAACCTTTCTGCTGTACGCGAGTGTCAACAAACACTCACGAAATTTCATCTCTGCATCAATTTGCAAAATAGAAAAAATGCTCCATGAACAGCAATAGAGTCCTGTGTACACAGCTGCCAGCAGCTGCCCTCTGGGGTGATTCTTGTAATTTTCTATATTTTGCTCAGCAAGACGTCATTTATCATGAAGACTATCATCAATACATGAGCTGAGAATGAATGGTTGAGAAGGTCTGTTATCCTCAGCCCTGAAGCACAGAGGAGTTTTGGTTTGGATATTCTTGTCTGAGTACCTAACTCAGCTACGCAGCACACAGATCTGCAGTCAAGAGTGGTGAGGCTTGGGTTGGCAGACTCTCCTGCCATGGATGGAGGGATGTAACCCCAATACCTGACTCTGAGCTCATCCCTGACTCTCCAAATGCTCAAGAATTCCATTTCTGAGCATTCCATCTCAGTGTTCATGTTACAGTGCAGTGCTGGCACTATCAAAGCAGCAAGACTGTCTGTGAATGGCTGGTTAGGCTGTCTGTGTGATCCTGCAGCTAAAACCCACTGACCATGGTGCTAGACCTTGTCCAAGTCCCTCTCAAATATGTAGCTACAGACTCTTCCTTCAAGAAGTTGCTGTCTCAGAAAAGGGTGGATGTCAGCAGGTAGGGAAAGGAGGGGACAGGGATGGGACAATCTTGACTGATCTTACAGAGTCTGAATGTCCCACCAGCTTAACTCGGGTGCCACAGAGGGGAGAACCCTTCAGCTGACTCTGCACAAGCACAGACCCCCAGCCCAGTGCCCAAGGACCATGGCAGTACAAGGAGATGTGTTTGAGCTCAGCCATTTGCTCCTGTTCTCCCTGAATGCCTCTCCCCAAGATCTGAGACCATTTAGGTATGAAAACTTCTCAGGGAAAAGAGCTGAAGGCTGCAACATTCATTTCTCCCTGTAAGGACAAAGGGAGGATCGAGTCCAAGCTGTTTCTCCTCAAATCACAGATCAATCAAGCAACTCTGGTGATATCACTATCCCTGGCACTGGGACCTAATTTAAAATTACCTCAAATCTGGAAGATTGATTTTCACCATCAGCGTTTAATGTCTGCTGTATCTATCTTTTCCCAGCAGAGAAGGAAAAAAAAAGGAGGGGAGAGAGAGGGAGAAGGAGACGTTTCAGACTCAACTGCGATTTAGCATTCATTTGCATTTTTAAATTAGTTAAGCTGTGGACCGTTGCAAAGCAATGACAGAGAATTTTTGTAATAATTAGTCTGCTGGGAGTGCACAAATGACTATACAGGCAGGTTGCACTGAAAGAGGAAGCAATATCCCAATGCTCAAACTGGGATTTGCACAGGCAAATTTCCTCTCCCTCAAATGGGGCCAGATCCAGCTCAGCAGACACAGAGAGCTCCAGCTCAGACAACTTCATCTGCTCCAGACACTGACTGCAGCCAGTGGAGAGAGAGGGGTGTGCCCAGACTGTGATTCACCTTAACCTAAGGTAAAAATCTGAATCAGGCCAGATGATTAGATACCTGGAGTGAGGTGGCAGCAATCTCACCACTGCTGTTTACAGTGTAATCTTAAATTCTTCAGTCTCTGTGTGTGTCAGCCTCTCCTCAGTGGGCTCCACACATCTGACCCCTTCTCCCTTCCTTCTGCAACTCCAACCACATCTCTGACTGCCTGTGAGGAGATACATTCCTCTCCTAAATCCAGTGGAAAGTCATCCTTACCTCAGATCTGACAGTAAGTGCTCAGGGAAGGAGGAGAGGAAGGCTCAGGATGAGAATGAGCTAAAGGATCCCCAGTTTTGCCACAGGGACCTACCCTCCCTCAGCTCACAAGGGAATATGACAGCACTTCACTGCACAGTGGAAGGTGCTGCATATTCAGCAACCCGAGCCACTGCTTTTGCAATGCATCTCACACTTGGTGTTTGAGATGAGTGAATATTGCAATGCCTCCTTCTTTGGATGGCAGAACATGACCAAAGCAGCACTAATGCTCACTTTGCTCAGCAAGGGGAAGAGCCCATTGGTTATTGAACATGGCTTCAGAAACACTGCACACTCACCCATCCTGAAAGCAACTCTCCATCACCCATTAGATGTTCCCCTGCCTTGCATCATTTTGCTGTCCTTTGCTTGCCCTGCTCCAAGAGCTGGCATCTGTTTCTCAGTGTGGCTGCTCCTTTCTGCTTAATTTGTCCCTCTGGGTGAACTGAAGCACAGGGAACATTCAGTGAATTTCCTGAATTCCTCCCCCTGATCTGAAACATCAACCCTCAGTACATTTGTGTTTATCCAGTTTCACCACTGCTTTGCTCAAAACTGTGAACCCCTCCTCTTCCAAAGCAGTCTCAGCAGCTCACCAGGAGCCATGGAATGGTTTGTTTTCTCTCAGACATAATTTGGGGTTACAGAGCATCAACATTTTACAGACACCTAGTCTATAATGGTGGGGCATGTGCATATATATGAAAAACAGTGATTTTAAATAAGTTTTACTTAATGTTTCCTTCCAAAGATGTCCCTATGACTTGAAAATCACTCTACCTGTATCAAATGCATTAACTGTATGACCACAAAATAGAGACCCCATTATTCTGACAGCAAAGTGAGTGCAACTGGATTTCCCTGAAGGAACCCAAACCTTTACAGTTTTATTACCTTGTCAATCTGNCAAAGGTGTCCCTATGACTTGAAAATCACTCTACCTGTATCAAATGCATTAACTGTATGACCACAAAATAGAGACCCCATTATTCTGACAGCAAAGTGAGTGCAACTGGATTTCCCTGAAGGAACCCAAACCTTTACAGTTTTATTACCTTGTCAATCTGAGTTTTTGTAGATATCAATCACAAGGGTACATTTTGTTTCAGTGTGGACTTAAGTGACTTGATCCCAACTATCTCTTTTGAGGACAGAAGAGCAAGAAGAAGATGAAAGCTAAAATAACTAAATGACTCTACTTACACTGTGGATACCAAGAGAAAATGTTCTCTGTTTCATGTGTTAGTCACGTGTTTTACCTTTGGGGCTGGCATTCCTGGAGTGTGTTCATCCCATTAAAGTTCCAGTTTGTCCCATCACATCAATGGCTCTCATCTACAACAACTGGCATTGCCTTAAAAAATTCAAGTGTCTTGCTTGCTCATCTGTCATTTTGTTACATGTCCAAACTGAGGTAAAAGTACTTCCTAGGATCCTCTGAGCATTCTCCCTTTGGATATTCTTACTTTCTTCCTCTGGCAGAGAACAGCTGTGGGGTTTGTGCTTTGCAGCTGTGGTGAAGGCTCAGGAAAGGTTGTGTTGTTTTTTTTTTTAATCAGGTATACAGAGGTGCATGGAGCAAACCTGCCAGTGCTGCTGAACTCTGTGCTGGTTTCTTCCCAGCTGAGCATGGGCAGCTGACCTGCAAGACTTCTTGGTTTCCATTGCAGTCACTGCAGAGAGAGAGGCACCTCCCAAGGAGCATTTGTCTCATCCCAAAGTGGCTTCCAAGAGAAATGGGATCGTTTCTGAAAGTCTCATTTTAGTCCTACCAACAATGGAGCAGATCTGTGCACTTGTTTAGGGCAGAAGCCAACTTTCAGACATTTCATTTAGGCCAGGGGAATCCACCCAAAACACCTGTGTGTGTTTGCCTAAATACACAGAAATGGACCCATTCCAGCTGTTTGTTCCTGAGTCTTTTCACAAAAACATCACCTTGGGAAGGGCACTGTTTGCAGACAGAACCGAGACAGTCCAGATTCAGACTCACAAACTGTCAGGAACATCCACATCCCTTGCACAGGCTGTGATTATGGTGGTGTCTTCCCTGTGGGACAGAAGCTTGTGCAGAGACAAGAGTGAAAAGAGACAGAAAGGAGATGAGAGAAGGAGCTTCACTGTGTACCGGTGGTGGGGACAGATCTGCATTACAGCCTCCCTTCCTGAAAGACTGAATTATGAGAAAGCTTTTCTGAGACATCTCTAGCCATCCAAAGACTGTCAGAGCAGTTCCCTGCGGTATTTCTTTTCCAGCATCTCCTATTGTTCCCAGCGTGGTGCTGGAGTCGGGCAGAGGCTGGAGGGGCACAGGGGCCCATTCCCAGCGCCCTCTGACACCCCTTAGACCCCCACCCGCTGAGGCTCAGCAGTCTATAATGATGTTTTTCTGGATATTTCCATATGTGTAATGAGCAGTTCAGCTACCCCGCCAGTCCTAGGAAGTACTTTTCCATAAAAATAAGATCCCCTAAAACCCTACCTTTAGACAACTCTCACTCTGACATAGCCCCAGTCTCTTTATTTTACAAAATAAAGGCTTCAGTGTTCACTGTCCTGGGTTTTGCTGTGTTATCTGTGCTATCTGTGATGGTCTTGGAAACCCAGCTCACCCTGAGGCCAGCTATTAACATCTCTCAGCATAACAAAAGCTTTTATTGTCCCACTATTTCACATGCATTCTGTCAAGACACGCAGATGAATGAGTTACCAGGGGGTAAGTTTGGGTATAAATTTACAAGGCCTCCACTCCATCATAATTGTCTGTATTCATATTCTCATTCTTCATGCTCATCCAGATGTACTTGGAAGCGATTTGTCCTCAGGAAAAAGAGGGGTTGGTTGCTTTGCATCTGCTCCATGGAAACAAAGCAAAGGATGTCCTGGGGCTTCTTGAGGAGAAGGTGACATCCTGGGAGGTCACCCACTAACCTCCCCTGGGAACGTGTCCTTCCTTCTGTGGCATCCATCACGTCTGTTCCACGCTGTTAGAAAACGCTTAGTGCAAATGTGAAAACAGCTATTTGGCTGGAAAGACAATCGTCATGCAAGCAGCTGAAGCGTTTCGGCTGAAAGAAGATGTTTTAGCAGGGAGAAAACACCAAACGGGGTTTTCTACACCAAAATTCTTGACACTCTGCACATATGAGCGACCATCCGTGAAGGACATGCATTTTACATCACCACAAAACTCTTCCTCAAGCCCAGCTACAACATTTCTCCAGAGACACAACCCAAGAATACTCCACAATCTGTATTTTTGTGTGTGCCCCAAAGCTTTTGTTAGCATGACTGCGATGGCTCGTGGGCATGATTTGCTCACATTCCCAGCTGACAGCCAGGCCAGGAAAACCTCACAGCTTGCACATGCTCCCTGATTCCTTTTAGTATTTAGAGGATTAACCGAGAATCCCACAATGGCTCCAATGAATGTTGTGCTCTCAATGAAGTAGCAAATAATTGAAAACACTAAATACTCATTGTAACTGGTAAATGGGAATACAATGCCGGGCAGGGAAGTATTAGAGAGCTCACCGACCTGAGTGAAGCCAAGGATAATAAAGATCATCTTCAGAGAGATGTGCCATGAAGGGCACTTGTCTCTCTGCAGCAGCTCAGTGCACCCTTCTTACCCAGGGAGCCTTTTCACGGTGGATGAGAACAAAACTAAAAAAAATTCCCCAAGTCCAGCTTGTACACACACGTAACTTACTCAGAGCTGCTCTGCCATGTGAGTACATGATTTAGCCATCTTGTGCTCACACCAGCAGCCTTGCTTGTTTTATTCTTTCTGACTACTCACCCAATCCACCAATGCTGGAATTGCTCTGTAATTGCGAGTGCCATATGGTGCCCTAATTATTGCAGTGCTTGTTGTATTAATGTGTTAGATAATCGAGATGTGGGGAGAGGAGAGTCAGGCATTTTGAGGGACAGGCTTGCTCAGTGAACACCATTTACTACAAACAACTCCACGATGCCAAGAGCCACATCCAGGAAACAAAAAAGCCTGGGCATGAGAATACCAAAACCATCATCTGCCTAGGGTCTCACTGTAGAAATGTGACTGGGGTTGGATTTTATTTCTCTTTTAGATTTGATATCCATGTGGCTAGAGAACATGACTTTGTATTTTGTAGGAATAGAAAGGCATAATGTTATTCAAGATTATGACATTGTTATTCTAATTTGTAAAATAAAAAGGAGGAGGAGCAAACAGAGGATGATACAAAACCCTTGGGCTGGATTCCCTTTCTGGTTTATGCTGATGTAAGTAATATGCAGGGCTGGAAAAGTCCATATTAACAAGGTAATTAAAATGTACCATTGAATTTGCATTGCTAAAATAATGCAAGATTTAAGAGGCATATTCATAAAACAGTTTCCCTCTGAACTTCCTCTTTTACATTCACTAACTTGGTCAAACCCTCTTCCTTGTTCAGATTGCACTGATAAAGAATTACTCAGCTGAAGGCTTTAGAATAAGTGTGGGTTTGTACCATTGCAGGAGATAATAGGTTTTGTTCTAAAAGCAATGTACCTTTTCCACAGTGGTTCTACAATTGTGGATGTTCAAGGGCAGAATGGACAAGCAGCTACAAGAGGAACCCAGGGCAGCTTACTGAGAACCACATTAATCTTAGGAAATCCTGAGCTGACTGTACTCAGAGAGTAAAAATGCTATGGAGGAAGATTAAACAAGTTTTTTCTGTTCTTACTCTTCACCAGGTATCTGCTTATGGCCCCTGCTGAAGGCCCAATCCAGTCAACCTCCCCTGAAGGCTCAGAAATATCCATTCCCCAATGACCCTACAGACTCAGCTGCACCATGAACACCTTCCATACACTGCAAGTCTGATGAGAAAACAGAAGATGGTGAAGATTATTCACCAAAAAGGAACTCTCTGCATTCCTGCCAATGCCCTGAGCAGTAAACAGAGAGAAAATGCTACATAAATTACAGACCTGGGCCTTGGCAGAATGATTCTCAAGGTTTTTCCACAAACTGGATGAGGTTTACAAGATGCACAGAGCAAATCTCAGTGTCCCAAATTCAGACATTTTATGGTGAAGGAGGATGTGTTCCTCCAGGAGTAAAACACCTAATTGACCCATAACCTATCAGTGAAACAATAGAGAATAAAATTACCAGTATAATTGGGTTATAAATCATTCCTTTGATACCAGGACCTAGCAATTTATTTTGAGTATCTCAGTGTTTATTCTGAGGAAATACACTGGTTTAGCTATATTTAAACGCTTTGGCTGGTGCTTAGAGGGGAAAAATGACAACTGTGCCCAGTGATTTATTTCTCCACTTTATTTGGACTGTAAAGGTTTGAAGACAGAGCTTTTAGAAGAAATCTTTGCAGGTGCCCACAGACACTGTGCAAGTGCTGTCCCTCCTGGCCCAGCTCCCTCTCAGAACAGCTGGTGATGGGCAATCACCTTCATCCCCTCCACCATGCCTGCAGGAACCTGCTGCCTTCTCACTGCTCTTTCAAGACCAATTTGCCCACAGAAATTTGCCAGAGTCAGCACTCCACACAGGCAGCCCACACAACAAAAAAATCACATATTCACACACCATCTCTCAGGTCACGAATATGCCCTTGCATTCATGATTTCTCTACATTATATGAACATTTTCAGAAGTGTTTGGGTGCACAATGGACACAGGGTATGTCCAGGGCCAGGGGGGATGATCATTCCCCAATGTTTTTGAGGCACTGTCTTTACTTCTTTACAATAGGAGCAGAAATGGTTTTTGAAGGACAATCTGGAGAAAGTCCTCAAGTAGAAGGACTGGTGTGACGTAAAGACCAGACCTGAGCTGGAGCTGAGGTCAATGATCATGTGTGAAAATATTTTGTGAGTTTTGTTTAGGCAGGCATTCAGCAGATGATGAAATGAAAAAAGCTGCTCCCACCCTCCACGGAAGGAACAGGAGCCACCTGCCAACCCTTTCCCACAAGCACATGGCCAGGACAGAGAACACGACTGGCAATTTCCTTTTCCTGACACTCATTCCCACATTCCTCCCTCCAGGAAGCAATAGCAGGGCCATCCCTGGATCCCTGCAGCTGCTCATGGCTCACTCTGTGCCAGAACAGTGACCTCAGTGACAGCAGACAGGAAGCAATACAGGAACATCCTCCCTGTGCCATGGATGTACAAGGACAAAATATCTTCTGTGGCTGGCTTTTCATTAGCAGAATTGCACAGAGGGGTTTCTGAGCTTCGGGAAGCACCATGTACATATCCAAAGCAGACAGAGATGCTCCTGACAGACAAAAGGCACTAAAGTCTGTTAAAAGGGAGAGGGAGAGAGAAAATTTTGCACCATGCTGTTCTCTTAAGTTGTCAAAGGAAGTCTGGGAGCACTGGGTTCTAATTGCAAATTTGGTCATGGAAATGCAGCTCTAGGGAAAAAAAGGAACTGAGAATTCCAGCTCTTTCTAACAGATCATGGGGAATGGGTGAACAGCAAGGATCTATATGATCACAGTAATCAGAACAGATTAATCATTTCTTCCCAGTTTGGGCAGTGCTGTCTGGAGCTGTATTTTTAAAGCACATAATCCTGATGGTGTATCTCTTCTGATTAGCCCTTCAAAAGAATATTCATGTAAGTTGGAGCTGAAGCATCTCTGCTGCAGAATTCTGATGACATAATAGGTCATTATAAATAAATGATTTATCCAAGGGAAATAAGTCCAGCTATTTAGGGCAGGTCACAGTGACAAGGTACTATGGCATCTCTAATGTAATTTTTACTATCTCTTAGGTCAGAGAGAAGCCTGTTTAAATGCAAAAGCTCTTTGTTACAGCAATTTGCAAAACAATGAGAGAAATATGCACAACACGGTTTGCTGATGAAGCAGGATTTTGTCAGAGCAGGACATTGTTTAAAGGTTTACCCTGGGGGCACCAGCTGTTTTCTAAAACACTGATAAATGACAGAAGAAGATACATTTACACACGGTACAGAAAGGATCAAGAATAAAACCTGGAAACATTTTATTTGTAAATAACAGCACAAATACGAGAAATCTGTGAGCCCACAGACAGGACACTGATGCTAGAGAGACAATAACCATTATGTGCCCCTTTGTCGAGAAGAGAAAGCCTCAGAAGGAGGATAGGAGACAGCAGCTATTTTATCTTTTATCAGTACACAGCCACCAAAGATGCTGATGTTCAGTACTCACCTTTTCATCCATTATTTCCTATAATTTTTCTTCCTCTTAATATTGCAAACTGCAACTGATTTTTGTAACACTCTGAGTGATGTTTAATACTTGGCTGAAATGAGACCTGGGGGCAGAGAAGTTTTCAATGCAGAGATGGCACAGTTTTAACAGGCCTTAGCTGTAAGCATGCTATCAAAAATTAGACCAACAAAATTCATCAGGAGAGCAGCAGCTCTGCCAGCAGCTGTTACAAAGAAAATAAGGAATAAGTCAAGGCCAATAATTGCTATTAGGATTGGGTTAATTCGTAGATGGTGGAACCAACAATGTCTATGAAAAACAGGAGCCCACATGAAACCACTCCCAATATCTCTAACCAGAAAAGGAGGAGGAGCAGAGAGGAAGCCTTGAACTTGTTTCTTTGCTTGGCCTCCAAGCTGTGAAAAGGAAGTAGGAGACAAGGGAAGCAAGGCATCACAGCATATTAACTACAAGCAGTATGTTGGACTCTTTCCTCCCACACCCCTCAAATCTGTGGTGCTGATGCTGCACAAGCCCTGGATCTGACAGCAAGGAGCCAGCAGCTCCAACCTCAGAGGGAAAAAGATTTGCACAGCACACAGGGCAGAGAAGACACAGGGAGAGGGAAGCAACATTGACCTGAGCCAAAATAAACAGAACCACTTGCCTGAAGGGCACTTTGTTCACATACCATATGTGAGTTCTGATCACACCAGCCAGGTCTCCAGGAGAGACAAATCCTTGTACAGCATCAGCAAATTACTCCAGTCTGCAGCTGTGATTAGTGCAAGAGAGAAAAAGTAAATGCAATCTGGCCAATTATACTCTGAGGAGAACATGGAAAACAAACAAAAAGTCTCTGAACCTGCAGGTGTCAACACAAATGCAAAAGACTGATCAGATTGTTTTCTTACTGTGGGACTGTACCTGGGAGCTCAGGGAATGCGAGTGATTCTTCCAGCAGCTGCTTGCAGGAGGTCAACACACAGCACAGGGGTCACCCCAAATACTCATGTGAAGGCAGAGCCACGGGGTTCCAGCCCTCAGATTTGTTTTCCCATTCTTTTATCTGCAGTGAAGGCAATGCTGGCACTCACATGGGAAGGGACAGTTATATTTCTGTCAATGGCTGCAGCTTATCCTGTGAAATCCTGCATCCCAAAGTCTCAAAAGCCAGGTCAGAGAGTTTGAGGCTGAACACCCTGAGGAATATCTGGAGGAGACTAACACCTTATGGACCTGTCACAAGGATTGGAAAGCCCCCAACCTGTTTTATTCTCTCAATTTTTTCCCTTGAGCACAGTTCAGCCCATTCCACTGTGCAGAACACACACACATCCCTCAGGACTGCAGCTGCAGTGGAGCTGAGCACCAGGGCAGGTCCCAACACCAGCTTTGAGACCTGCTGCTCCCAGGCACAGCTCTGGGAGTGAGACAAGAAAGGCAGTAGAGAAGCCTCTTTTTGCTGTTCCTGATGAAATGAAGTGTTACTGCCCACTGAAGCTCTGCCAGTGTTCTGCTGTTCAAACACAATTATTGCTCCACCCTCAGCAGTGCTTTGTGCCTGCCTCAGCCCAGGGGCTGCTTTCTCTGCTGTATCTGATCTTGCATTGCCACACAATCCACAGGAATTGCTCCAGCCAGACCTCAGCACACCGTATAGAACAGACCAGAACCAAATCACTGCATTCTCCACCTCCGAACAAAGGCAAAGTCTGGAGGGAAGAGAGGCTCCAACTCGTTTTCTAAATAGATTCTTTTCACACTTTCCAATCGCTCATTCCAAGCTTCATGAATACCTGCAGGGTCAAAACCCTGTCCTCAGGAGCTGGAGCAGTGACCTGGATAAGTGACAGTCAATACAAAGTCCTTTCTTTGGAAGGAATTGCCTCCAGTACAATCTTTTGCTCATTCAGTCTCCTGTCTCCTCCAAGAAAAATCTGCCAGAACTGACTATTTCCAATTTATTTTTTTCCTCTTCCTTCTCTTCTTTATTTTGTGTGTTGTCCCAGCCTCCCCTCTCAGAGGTGTTTCCCTGGGGAAATTCACGTCCCTTGTACTTTTTACTCTGTGCATATAATAGAACATTATCTGCATAATTTACCTTACACCACATGTTGTCTTCCTTCTGGCTAAGTGTTTATCTAAAATAAATATATATCCTCATCATGTACACTGTGAAAAAGAGCAAAAAAGCCTGTCCTATGTGAGAACTTCATAATATCCAAAACCTGAACCACCAAGAATGTGTTAGCTCAGTCCTTCAGGTCAAATGTAACTGCAAAGCTGATCCTCCTCCTGCTGCCTCTCTCTGCATTTTTCAGTGTCCCATTCCTTGTGTATATCTAACAAAATCCCCACAAAGTGAATCCAGGTAAAATCTGGAATTCAAACACAGCCCACAGATCAAGGGATTTCAATAAGTAAAAAAACAACTCTTCTTTTAATGCCTTTTATCACACCTCTGCATGGCAGGATATGAAACAGCAGCAGATCTGTGGGAACTGGGCAGGGCAGAAACATTTTCCATGGGCTAATTACCACGAGTAAAGCATCCAGCTCACACAGGCAGAGATGTTCCTTCCATGCCTCCTTTCCAGGAGCACAGCTGCCAGCCAGTGCAGGGCAGCTGACACAGCACTCCACCATGGTTTGTAGTTAAATGTGCTGGGGCTGTTGTGGTCCAGTCAACACAATCTGCAGCCAGCTTCTCTCACACTCTCTTGAGCATGAGGACAGCACGGTGCTCTGCTGATGCTGCTGGGCTTTCTGGGTGTTTGTGGCTATCAGCAAGAAAATTTGACAGTAAAGCACAACAAAATATTGAAGCCTGAGGTCTTGCAGCAAGTTTGAGTCACGGTATACCAGGGTGAAAACATGCCCTGAATACTGGAATATTTCTTTTTACGTGAACACAATTAAAAGGGAATGTGATGTTTCTTTGTTTCTTCCCATTTGTCCTTATGATGATTTCAGGTGGGCCCCAATTCTGCTCTTTACACAACACTCTCATGGTCCCTATTTTGTGTCATCTGCACAAGGATCAGAGCCTGAGGCTGGAAGGTGCTGAGCTGACTCCATGTAAGGACTGAGTCATAAATTTGCAATAATAGGCAAATTCAAGCACAACTTGTGGAATTTCCTCCAAACCCCTCACACTTATAACTTCTACAGATATTTTTGGATGGGCTGAATTGTTCTTGGAGATTTTATATGTCTCCAAGTGTCATTTCTAGGATCAATTCAGGTTCCTAAGCTCAGGTGTGTGGTACCACTTCAGATAATCGAGCATCTCCCACTGAACTTCTGGAAGTGCTGGGTCTCCAAAAGCCCAGGGTGGACATCCCAGATAATTCTGGGAATCTATAGTAGCATTAAAAATATAGGCACCTGGATATGTTCCTAAATGAATCTCTCTCTAGGTTCAGAGCTGTCTTTGTGATGGCCCCTGAGAGAATCTCAGGCCATGGGGCTTTATTTAGAGGGTCACACCCACCAGCAAAGGACAAGACACTGACATGCAGGGCTGAAAGCCTTCCAGATGCTTTGCTGTCCCATCCAGTGTTTCTGGTTTTGCATTCCATGGTGTTTCCCTTCTGATTTCCTTGGACCAATTTCTGTTTTACAGGGGGAGAGCCTGAGCAAGGCAATGTGAGGTTTGCCTCACTGAGGAACTCACTGTTAATTCCCTCATGCACTGTCTCAAGAATAATGGCCTATTTGAAAGAGCATCCCTGTCAGGAGGTGCTTTTTTTAAAGGATTCCCATGGTGCAATTAGGCAGCCTTGCATCTAAAAATTGCAATAAGGGAGAAAAGACCTTGATCTCAATGCACCGAATTTGGATTTTATTGAAGAACTCCAGAGCTGGAAAATGCCAGCTGTTGGAGTCAGCTGCAAAGTCGACACACTGGGGAAAAAAAAAAAAAAAAAAAAAGTTGTCTTCCTTCTTTGAGACAAATGGTCCTCTGTGAATTTTGATGTTTTAGTAGAACTCAGTCCGGACTCAAAAGCTGTGGAAAATCAACCTGTTCTCAGTATAGGTGCTTTGATCATCTCTAAGCCTTTGAGGCTCCAACCCAGGGAATGACACAGAGAGACAGACATGGAGAAGGGCCTTTACATGGCCTCAGAGGGAAGAAGCAGGCAAGGTTTAACCCAAGACACATCAAAACTTTTCAAAGCTCTCCATCTCCTCTCAACATCCGTTGTTCCTTACAAACCTTCCTTTGAAGTCAAAGGCCAAGTTAGGAACTTCCTTGGAGGAAAGATGCTTTTTCTCTGTCCATGTTTCTTCATAGCCACCACTCTCCCTTCACAACAAAAGCTTCTCTCTCATGTGCTCATCAGACTCAGGAAGAGAGTGAGAGATATGATCCTGTGCCATCAGGAATACTCCCAGGACTCAGACCTGGATTGCTCTTTTCATGCTTTCTGTGGGTGTCTCATTATCACTTTTCTGTCAGTCTCAGAGTGGGATCCAACACAGGTGTCCTTCAGCAAGTGGAATCACACTGACCTTTCTTATTTCATTTCTCTGTGTTTGGGCAACAGTCTGGTAGCAGTAATGGGGAGAAGACATCCCTATGCTGTGTCAGCACAGAGCTAATTCTGCTGGCCTGGCTTTCCTTCAAAACACATGAAAAGATCTCCAAAACAAAGTTACAATAGAAAAAGGTAGGAAAAAAATGACCATCTGGCTTCCATTTGCTCATCTGGAAGCCAATGTCCAATACCAGCCACACTGTGGTTTTGTTGGGAGAAAAATACCACAGTTCCACCCTGGAACACTCTAATTTCAAAGTGAGGGTCTGTGAGAATGGGTAATTCCAGTGACACCCAGGTTCCTTAGTACCAGTTCAATGTCAACAATCTCAAATGTCAACACTCAAAGCAGGGACTGATGTAGGTGTGGTCCCCTCAGCAGTACCAGCTGTCCTAGAGATTTAATGATTTAGAGAAGAACTGAAGTTGTAATAAAACTTAATAGCATCCTCTGAAAAACAACAGATAAATTGCCACAAGAAGAAAATAATTTCTCACCAATTTCTGTCTTAGCTTAAATTATCTTTCTAGAGTGAGGTGACAATGGGAATTTGTCATGAGCTGTAAGCAAAGGTAACTAATTTATTTCCCTCAGCTTGTATCAATAAAACCTCAGTTTTATCCCACTGGGAGGCACTGGACCTCAAAAAAAAAAAAAAAAAAAAAAAAAAAAAAAAACAACCTCTCAACCCCTCAAAGTGTGAATTTAAAATTGCGNAAAAAAAAAAAGAGTGACACAATTGCAGGAATTCCAGAGGAGAGAAATGAGATCTATCAAAGACCATGATCTACGTGGGGCAGTGAGGGATCTGCTGGTTCAGGCAGAGGAGAGAAAAAAACACTTGAGAGAGCATGAGAGCCATCAATTGTTTAAAGGTTGTTGGAAAGAGGAAGGAAATAATCTGTTTGCCACAACCAGGTGGCAAGCACAAGAAGTAATGGGTTTAAGTGACAGCAAGAGATATGAGGGTTAGACTTCAGGAAAAGCTTCCTAATGGTGAGGGAAGTAGGGGCTGGAATAGATTGCCTGAGGCAGGGCAGAGTCTCACTGTTGGAGGCTTTTAAAGAACAAACATCCATCAGAAATTATCAAGACAGACAGCTGATCCTTGCTAGAGGGTGAGAAAAATGGATAAAGAAAACTCTTAAAATCCCTTCTCACCTGTTTTTGTTTTGGTTTGGTTTTGTTTTGTTTTTTTTAATCTGATCCTATAAAGCTACCAAAGAGACCCCAGCCCATGCAAAACCCCAAGGATGTGGTCAGAAAGAACAATAGCAGTGAAACTGCAGAGTCCTTTTAAACCTCTCAACAAGCCAGGGGGCTGCCAGGATAACCCACAGCGTGTTACACCAAGGTGAGCAGTGAGCCTCTGCCACTTTCTTTTCCATGATGTTTAAACCCTGGACTAACCTTCAGCAATACAATTAGTTTCACTGATATCCCCAAAACTACCCTGCATGGTGGAGCCACAGAAACGTGCTCCTCTGCCAGCTCACAACCTTGCAGTACAGAAGTTTTTATACCCTGGAGAAGCTTCATAACTGAGCACAAGGGAATGGTCCTGCCAGTATCAGACAATGCCCCTAAAAGAGAAAGGCAACATTCCCAGGGTTCAGGGCCTGTGTCCCCTTGATTACTGCAGTACAAATATATTTTTTTTGTCAGGTTGATCTTTTTCAGTCTGTTTCTCCATATCAGTGCCAGGAGCCCTCTGGGGCCCTCTGAATGTGATTACCTTCCTTTCTGCACAGAGGAGGAGATTCACTTTCAGCCCAGGTGCTGTTGCCAGTAGCCCCAGTTCAGTCACTTTTATCCATATGATGAGGAATGGGGACTCTACCACAGCTGTTCCAAGCACATTTTGAGAATAAACTTCTTGCAACTTCCTGCTGGCACCTGTGAAGGGGAAGCAGGGTTTGCTGTATCTCCTTGCCAGAAAACAGGAGATCCCCAGGGAGAGCTGCCCAAGATTTCCCTGCCCAGTCACTCTGTGCCACCCTTGGTTTGCCCACTTACACTGCCACAAGCATTTTCCTGCTTTGCAACAGCACTTTACAACCCCAAAGCCAATCTCTGATCCTGTTATGGTTCCAGAAACATCCACTCATTTTGCAAGTGAGATTTTCTTCCCATGCCTGCTGGGAATCCTTCTCTGTCTTGATGTGCCAAGGGTCATTCTTTTTCTGCAAGTTTTTACTTGAAATGTGCCCTATAAGAAGTCAGGACCTGCCCAGCACCCTGAAGTGCTCATGAGCCCTGTGCCATGGGAGCAGGACAGCTGGAGATCCAGGTCCCACCATCCAGCAAATAAAAGGGAATTTGGCACAAAGGAGCACCAGGAAGTCAGTGCCTCTAAATATGGTGTGAGTCTTGCAGGTGTCCTGTGTAGGACTCCAGTGATCCTTGTGGGTCCCATCCCACTGGGATATTTTATGATTCTGTGGTTTATAGCTGTGTATTCATCCCCCAGAGAAATTCAGCAGGACTCTATTTAAGGTCATAGACTTGTCACACTAATATTGGAATAGAATTTCCTCCTTTTTATTTCATTAAAAGCTTCAGGCAAGAGAGATCAAGTTTAACCTTAACATCATTCTGTTTCAAACATCATGCAGTCATGATGAACAAGCTGGAAGGAGAGGCATTTATTTAATGTATTTATTTGTATGGTATTAGGAAATTTGAGGTCCAGAGACTGCAATCCTACTCTCCACAGTCCTGTGTACACATTGGTTAATACAGATTTCTCACCAGGAGAAGAAACACATTGAGATATGCTGGATGGTGAAAACAAATATTATCGTGTGCAAAGCAGCAAGGCGGGGAATGAGACAGAATGAGAGAGACAAATTAAATGATATATCCAAGGACAGACAGGAAACCTGTGTCACAGCAGGGAACTGAACTCACATCTGTTCTGTTCCAGCCCAGCACCTTTTCTATGAGGAGCCTCCCTCAACGTGCTTCATTTGTGGTCAAAATACCAACCAGGGAAAAGAAGAAACAAGGAAATACTGCAGGAACTTTAACCCCACTATTGAGCACTTTTCATAGTGTCCTGGTAGTTTAGTCTTTAATAATGTATGACAGAAAGCAATTTACACCAGGAGAGGCAGGAGCAGGGCAGGGGAGGTAGAGGTGAGTGCTGAAGAGCACAAGCCAAAAGCAGACAATCTTGTAGGGGAGGAAAAAAAGCTGTGAGCTGTAATAACAGCTTTTCTGAACAGAACTTAACTAGGTTAGAGTGACCTCTGAGAGGTGCCAGAATTTTAACAGCCAGATTTTAATGTGAAGGATTATGGATATTTCTGTATAAATTGCCCTTGTTTTACACAGACCGTTTTGCTGAGCACAATGTTAATTTTGCAGCTCCGCTGGAGCAGCATCTTAGGAGAAGATAAACAGAAAATGATGCCTTTAGCAGCTGACAGATACCTTGGGATACCTTAGCTGAGAGGGACAACAAACCTATTTGCATGAGGATGTTGGAGATATGAAGGGGGCACCAGCTTTGTAGCAGAGCGGCTCTGAATGGGGTGGGGAAAGTGGCAAGAGATGGGA
Source organism: Pycnonotus jocosus (assembly GCA_013400435.1). Lineage (NCBI taxonomy): Eukaryota > Metazoa > Chordata > Aves > Passeriformes > Pycnonotidae > Pycnonotus > Pycnonotus jocosus. Next base: position 21,714 of record VWYP01029506.1, read on the forward strand.
AAAGAATTTTTTTTTTCACTCTAGTTCTTCACTCTGAAAGGTTAAGGCTTACCCAGGCCTGATCCCAAGGCTGTGCCAGGACATGCATTGTGTCCAGCTGTGCCATGGCCAGGATATTTAATAATATTTAATAATTAGTCATAACAAAATATTTTTAATTTTCAACTATTTTCCTCCTTTTGTACTTCCCTCTCATTAACTCTTTCAGTGTGAGGCAGGTGAGTGGCATTGATTCCAATTAAAAATAAACACTTTTCCCAAAGAAAATTGATATTACTGTGGTAGCCACACTTGAACAGCACCAATAGATCTTCCTGCCCCAGATGATGCAGCTGAACTCAGTGGCTCACAGCAAGGTAATATTAGCCCAGGTACAATACCTCAGAACCCCACCTGGCCAAAGACATAAATTCCTGCTTCCATTACAGCTTTGCCAATATCATTTCCATGCTGGCTGCACAGCAGCTTTATTGTTGGATAATGCACCTTCACAGGGGTGCAGCAGGAGTGACAGAATGAGGTTAGCATGCCAGAAAAGCCATGTTATTTTTTTTTTATCTATAGGAGCTGCAAAAGAAGGTAGGAAAGAGAAGGGCAAAGACACTAAAGGCTCAGCTCCAGACTGCTGCTGAGTGAAGAGAAAGGCAGACACAAAGGGGCTGTGCTCACTCGTCTGCTCTTAGTGGAGGAAAGTTTTCAGAGATATTTCCCACTAGCTTTTCACTTATTATGCATCAAGGACAGAACTGTCTCAATTTTATTGCACTCTGTCATTCAGAGCCAGGCTAATCATTGCTGCTGAGGAGGGAGGCAGCCAGCTGGGAATTCTCTCTTCAAGTGTCCCTCATGTTGCTCATTCACATGCCACTGCCCTGACTGGAGCTGTCTGGTGACTTTGGAAAAAAGACATGGACAGCTAAAGGACACAGTGAAAAAAGACAGGTATATATGACAAAAGAACTAAAGGACAATTCTGCAGTGTCCTGAGCTTGAGCTGAGCTCTCTTGAAGCAACCTTGGCTCTGATCTCCTGAGCACAGCTTTAGTAACAAAGTGTGATGAGCTCTGAGACTGCCAAGCCTAAGAGATGACCCAGTGCCTCAGAGCAGCACAGCACCTTTGGGTTGGAAGCACCACAGCACCTTTGCTTCCCCCAAGCCCAGTTCAGCCAGGTCTGCTCTCACCACCTCATCTGTTGACACAGACCTGAGCACAGAGTTTAAATGTGGGATTTTCCAGACTGCTAGAAAATCAGGCGGGCTAGCAATGAAAAAGTTGGGTCTGGAGCAGCCATCTCAAGCAGCAACGTCAGAGGCCATCAATCTCCCATCCTGATGTGCCCAGGCAAAGGAAAACGCCTCTATCTAAAAATCTCCATATCTGTGTTTCCAAAGAAACCAGAGGATAAATAGAGAGGAGCTCCTTCAAGGTGAGCAGCACACCTGGGGGTCTGAGTCACAGGAAGGTGCTGCAGCTGCACAGAGGTCGGTGTTTGTGCAGTCACTTGAGGGAGGCAAAGAGCCACTCTGGGGTTTGCCTGGCTTTCCTGTGGTCAGAAATCAGGGAGAAGAAAAGAGGCCCATAAAAGCCTCATGGTCAGTGCAAGGTTTGCAGGTACCTCTTAGCTCCTGGATGGAAAACAATGAATAATGAGGTGAAAAAATGATCGGGGGAATGGGAAATTTAACAGGACTTGCAAGGACACCATTTCAATAAGACTGCCAGATGTGAGTGAGGTGGTCAGCACAGCTTCAGATGACAATGGCAAGGGTTGGGGTAGTTTGCCTGAAAGGATCTGAACTCACTGTAGCATTTGGGGAGACAAAGAAAGCCTGAGAAAACAAAGGTCATTTTGATCAAACACACAGATGTTTTGAGCAGATGTGTCAAACTTCTGCTTCAGCATCAAAATATTGGGAAACAGAAGATGCCAATGCATGCTGTGCACTAGGGAAACCACAAGTAATTTCCTGTGATCAGATCTGTGCCATAAACCCAAGGGGGAATGGTAAAAAATGAACAAAATTTCAAAAAGGATTGTAAGGATAATTGAGATTTTTCGCCATTGAAAAAGACTACAAAGATAATGGCCACTGAAGAGAAAGATGAATGAGATGATACAACACAGACACAGTAAAGAACATAAAAACCATATTTGGCACTTCTGTTTCTAACCTGACACTTGAGCAAGCAGTTTGGGACAATCTGCACAAATTAGAACGTTGGAAGACTTAGAAAGAAAACACTTTGAAGTGTACAGCCAAATATAACCACTGGAACTCTGTTCTGTGTGACACAACTGAAGCCACCAGCTACAGCCTTCCATAAACTAAAACTGATATTTAATGTAAGTGCCACACAATGTGATTTCTAACAGAAGGGATGCCAGAACAGTTTTTATTTTATTGGTTCCCATTGCATTTTCTTGGCAAGTTTCCACCCTCTCCCTTCCGTCTAACCACTCTAACCACGATGGATCTTGGTTTGTTAATTAACAGCAACGAAACAGATCTTTGTGGGAAGTTTTATCTGAAAGATCTGAGCCACCTCTCAGCTCAGTTTTGCTCTGGAAACACCACAGGGGGAGCTTGCCTCTCGCCTTTGAATGGTGTCACCATCTAAATTAGCTGACAAACACCCTGAGATTAGCTGAGAACACCCCGAGCTGTGAATACTCTGCACAGAATCACGGAATCACAGAATAGTTTGGGTTGGAAGGGACCTTAAAGGTCATCTCATTTTTCCCCCTGCCGTGGGCAGGGACATCTTCCACCAGGCCAGGTTGTTCAAAGCCCTTGAACACTGCCAGGGATGGGGCATCCACAGCTTCTCACATTGTGAGAAGCATTAAAGGACACGTGTGTGAACACTTTAAAGGATCTTCATTCAGCCATTAAATTTGGATGTATCTGCCTCTTTCTTAGGGGTCACAAATGAGAGCAATTTACCATAAACCTCTCGGGGTTCTGCAGCACGAAGGCAGTGGTAGGTAAATATTTCAGCTCTCTGTAGGAATTTCTGCTCTGTTTATCATCGCAGTTTCAGAGCCACTTACGTGAAACCAAAAATAGTTTAGCAGTTCAATAGAGCAAAACAGCCACTGTATCCATGCTGGAGTGGACATGTGTGTGTTTGCTGCATCACTGGCCAGAAAAATGTCCCCAGGTGTGAGTGCACTATCCCTGTGTTCTTCCAGCTGACATTTTAGTGTAATTGTACATTGATAAAAGTAAAGCTGGGATACCAGTGCACAATCCAGCTCAGTGTAATCCACTGAAGCTGAAGAAACTCTGTGAAAGTCCTTTTGAAGCTGTGGGTTGGGGCTGGGTCAAACGGATCTGTTCATCCAAGGGGTGGCACCCAATCACTGCTCTCCCTGTTCCTACAGGCAGTCAGCCCCTGAAATGATGACAAATTGGTTTGGAAACGCTCTGATGCACCTGGATGATTTCAGAAAAGTAGAGGCCTGGGGGAATCCCCTTTTTGACCAAAATGGGAAATGCATTTTTATAAAAACCACTCATGTTATTTTTTGTTTTCATCACTGAGATGACTTTGGTGACAATGAAAGTGAAACATGCACAGTCCAGGGGAGAGCCAGGATCCCACAGGCAAGCAATAACCCAGCTTGTCTCCAAGAGCTTAGTCAGAGGCTTCACTGCAGAATTGTAGCCAGTTCCTCTCCTTTCTTTACTTAAGTCGATCCCCTCATTACCTGTGGGTAGACTTGACCTTAGTTTAGGCCATTTTACAATCTCTTGGACAATCAAATAAACAGAGATATTCCATAACCTTAAGAGTTTTCCCCATGGTGGTTAGGGCTAGCAGCTAGAGGGGGAGAAGCAAGCAAGTACTGCACCAGATGATAAATTCTGTCTCACTCCTAGACACCCTAAGGAAACATTCATTTCTTAGTTCTCACCAATCACCTTGTCCCTGAAGCAAACACATCATTTTCTTTCCTAACAGAAGCATGAGATACTTTAGACCAGTGGTGGGGTTAATACCAGCAGCCATGGGACTTCTAATACAACACTGGCTGTGCACTGGGTTATTGTCCTAATACTCTGTCTAAACCAAGGAACAGCTCCCAAACTCAGAAGTTAAACACCATTTTGCCCAGGTGATTCACAACCAAAGACCTTGTGCTGGTCATTTCAGCAAATCAAAACTTGGGCTTGCCCTGATCCACATCACAGAATCATTTCCACTTCTACTGCAAAAGTGCAAAACCTTCTCCTTTAGGAGTGTCACACCAGAGAAGGAGAGACTTCTCCTGGTTTTCAGGAGTGACTCCTGAACACTTAACAGGATGTGTAATGATCCATTGATCCACTTTCCAGGAGAGGGCTCAAGGAAAGCAACAGCAACTCAGACCCCAATGAAGTCTCAAGGCAGAGCTCAGTGGTTTCAGCCACAAATTCTTTACATTCATGTTTTCTGCTTTATTCATACTAACAACAACTTCCACCCTTTCTTCCTTCCCCAACCCTCAGTGTTAATTAATGGAGTGGCTTTGCCCAGTGTTCAATAAAATATTGGAGAAGGGGAGCAGCAGGTCAGCTGTGACAGGTTGTCCTTGGGGGCAGCCCGGAGAGGCTCCTACAAATTCACTCAGCTTCTGAGAGTAATAGGATTCAGAGGAGAAGAATGGCAGTGCAAGGCCATGGGTGTCCCTACAATCTGTTGTGCTTGGGAGGGTGAAGGGAATGTCCCTTCACTGCCTTTATGGACATTTCCTCCAGAGGGACAAAGCCTCTGTCTGGAGCCCCTCAGGAAGGTACTGCTGTCCCTCCTTGTTCCACTTCCAGCCTCAGTCCTGGAGTTTGACTAATCTTGAAACACAATTTATCAAGAAGCAGCAGTTTGGGTTGATCATCCTTCTATATCTCACCTTTCTTTGCTTACTTGGACAGAATGATTCCACACAGACACCTTCACACAACCCACAGAGCTGAACCTCTCCTCTGCTCCTGCAGCATGAGTGAAACACGAGCTGCACTCCCTTGCCAGGGAAAGTAACCACCTTGGGCACTCTGATCAGACACACAGGGGCTCAAGAGGATAAAACCAGAGGTACAAAAATCCATGCAAGAGGCACCATTTCAGCCCCTGTTAAAGCAAGACTCACACAGCCCCCTCTCCTCCTGCTGCAGGTTCTCCATCTCTCCTGTCTGCCAGAGACAACAGGAGGAAACCTGTGTTCAGCTGTTCCCTCTGTGCAGAGATTAATTCATTGACAAGGCTCCTAGGAATGTGCCAGCTCATTAATTACTGTAAGAACTATGTCAGCAAGAAGTAGGCAAGGTGACTGCTGAAAATGGTGGGAGAGAGCCATCTATTAGTGCTTGCTACCCTGGCCATTACATGCCAAAATCCAAACCAATAACACCTGGCAAGCGTTTCTCAACTATGAAATATCACAAATTGCATACTTTAATATAAAGCACTCGTGTAGATCAGTGCTGGGGGAGCAGACTACAAGGAAATTAGCCCCAAAGCAGGTCAGTCCTGTTCCAGGGATGAGATTATTAAGTTACTTCCAATGGAGTCTTGGGAGAACGATAGGTCTCCCAGCAGTGAAAGGTGACATGGAAAACTCCCAAAGCTTTGACATACCACCCCATCTGTGTTTCTGTGGCTGTAATTAACAGAAAGAGCTTCCAGAAGGTGTCCCATGTCACGCTCATTGGGCAGAGGCTGGGAGAGATCAGGCTCACCAGGCTGAGATCTCAGACTCAAGTCAGTACTTGACTCTACTGTGTCTACAAAGGCAGAGAGGTGGCCACAGACCATCTCAGATCTCACAGCTTCTAGCTCTGCCTGGTGCCTCCCTTAAAGGGGGAACATGAACACCAGAAAGTCTCTGATTTGCTATTAAAATTCATCATTCTTCTTGTGAAGCCAACACTGGGATAATGTGCTGGGGATTAGACCTAGGAAATCCATCAAGGCCAATACTTAGTCACACTCAAGTGCTTTTATGCCACAGTTGCTATGAGGAGCTCTTCAAAAACAGACCCTTAAGAAGATCAGGGGGGCAGGGGGTCTCCCGACTGCTGTGCAATTGAAGGCAGGGCCCTTCCCCAGACAGAGCCCCTGCATTTGCAGTGAAGGGGCATTTGAATGTCAGGCAGTGGGAAGCAAAGTCTTATCAATGCATCAAAGGTTTTGCTTCCCTTAGCTCAAAGGGAATTAAAGGAATAGAGAGAATAAGCTGAGGAAACTTAATGCTGTTTCGACTTGCACAGAGCTCAGAAGAGCTCTGGAGTATCTGTAAGAACAAAAAGGAAGATCCACGTTACAATCTCTCTGCTTTCATGCCTGTCACATTGCAGGTGAATTCATACCCTGAGAGGAAAGGCCTGCACTAAGAGCCCTGCTGTATCTTGCCACATTCCAGACCATCTACCCATAACCCTTTCCAATCACCACACTGAATCACAGGGGGTCACCTTCCCCTGAGCCCCATTCCTTCTGGTGTTTCTGATAGATTCTCCTTTTATTTCCCCCCTCTTCCTTTCCTTTGGCCAGTCTCACTGCAGGTCATGGCGCTGGGAAACACTAATTGTTTCATCTGATGTAAAAAGGATATGACAGAGCTGTGCTGTAAAATGCCACACATCAAACCACAAGGAATTCCACAAACAATTGCTCAGCTGTCCAGAGAGGGGAGGCAGGATGTGAACAGCCCCCAAGTGCTCAGCTGGGTGTGCCAGCACTGCAGAGAGCCACAGCTCTGCCCAAGCTGGCAAGGTTTTGGGAGGTCCTTGCACATGATGAGAGGAAGATGTGCCAGCAGGCAGACAGGTCATGTCACCCTCTGAGACCTTTGCCAGAGGTTCTGCAGAGAGCCACTGCCTCTGGGTGACAGCATCAGCTGTGTCACACATCTGGATCGATGGGCTGCCTCCAGGAAATGGGCACTGGCTGAGGGAGAGCAGGGAAGGAGTGACCTGGAGTCCCCTCTGGGATGTTTAGTGAGGTGTGGGAAGAAATCCGTGAAGGAAACGTGTGAGAGATTCCCCTGGCAGTGAGGAGGCAGGAACAGGTTGATGCTGGGCAGCTGGGGGGGCGTGGGTGCAGATTGGGGAGGAAGCAGAGACCCTGATGGGCTGGAGGAAAGAGGAGGAGGAAGAGGAGTTGCTCTTGGGGAAAAGAGGAGAGGATCAGATGGAAGATTAAAGAGACATTCGGTGGGGGTAAGGAAGGTGGAGGGGAACCAGAAAGCAGGTTAGCAATTCAGATAAAATGGATTAGATGCTGATAAAGGCAGCTGGGAGGGACTCGGAGAACATGAGATTAGGAAGTGCACTGGGGAGATGATGAGTTTGGGAGGGAAATGAGAAAGCAGGGTCGTCTGGATGCTGCTGATGGTTTTTAGAGGAGAAGAGTCTCAGCAGTTTGAGAGAGGGGCTGGCCACAAAGCAGAAGAGATGTGCATAAACCCCCAAGGGGCCCAGAAAAGGGCAGGGGATTGCTAGAGCTCCTGAATGCCCCGTGGGATCATCAGCCAGCAAGGTTAGAAACAGCACTGTCTGTGCTTTAGCACAGTGACACTGTGAGACCCAGCTGTAGCCAGGGCTGCCAGGCCCTGCACACACTCGGGGTGATGTTCAGTGGGGTTACAAACACTCTGCAAGAGCTCCTTACATCCAGTCTGTTTAGCACCATGGTCCTCAGCCAGCTGGGCTTAGATCCCAGCCAGCACAGCAGACAGAGCTAAACGAGACAGCTCCAATCCCTGGGGACATGCCACCACCCTGAGGGGACTCTGAGTGGCCCTGGTGCAAGATTCCCTCCCCAGCCTGGGTGGGCTGTGACCCCCCGGGCTGGACATCACTCACATGGCCAGGGCATGGCTGCTCTCACTGGGACAAAAGGTAATTGAGAGGTCTGAACTGTGCAGCGAGCAGGAGACACAGAAGCAGAAAAATCCTTGGCTCCAGTCCTCGATCTCTTTTCTGGGCTGGGAATCAACTCATGTGCCAGTTTGGTCAGGCAAGAGCAACCACAGTGCTGCACCTCAGCTCCTTCCAGGCTACATCTCTGTTTGCTTTCCCCTGACAGCCTTCAGCATTTGCTGACAGATTCCTGCACTGCAGGTGCTGTGAAATGGGCTGGAGCAGACTCTCACTGAGAAAGGCCATCCCCAGGACCACTACACAGCAATGAGTGGGGCTGCCAATTCACCCCTTTATTAGGGACCCAGCCTGAGTGGGTAATGCCTCTAAATGGGGCGGTAGATGCTTTAACTTGCTTACAAACCCTTGTCCAGAATACAGAGCAATGGCAGAAAAAATCAGCCAAAAGCAGGAGCTCACACGGTGTTTCAGTCCTCTTAAGATGCTGAAGAAACAAACACAGGTTTAGCTACAGCCAAAATTACATTAATTTCCCATCTTTGGTGCTGTGAATACCGTGGGTTATCCAGTTGGAGGTACTTTCTCTGCTCGCCTTTGCTATTCCCTTCTCTGCTATCTGCCCAGCCAGGTGTGCAAAGAGTTAAATCACTTTATAAAATAGACTTCACGATTCTCTGACTTCACGATTCTCGTGCTGCTGAGGAAATCTAAGGAAGGGAACAGCAAAGGCGAGCAGAAGCCAAATCTGCAGACCAATCGATAACTCTCCTTATCCTTATCACAGCTTCTCCCCCCGAAGATGTGACAGAAACTGTCACATCTGATGGGGCCAGGCCACCACCCCGCCCGGTGCCTCCAGTGTCCCACTGCTCAGTCACAAACACAGAGGATTATTTGTCCCTTATTCCTTACAATAAAAAAAAAAAAATTAAANAAAAAAAAAAAAAAAAAAAAAAAAAAAAAAGGAAGAGCTGGGAAGAAAGAAGACAAAGGGAAGAAAAGATGAACAAGTAGAACCTACTTCGAGCAATGGGGGTTAATCTGACTCAAAGCCTAAATCCATGTTAGCAGTTAATCCAGTTAGTAAGGCTTTCATTGGGAGCTTTGAGAAATCCTTTAACCTCTTGCTGTAAACCAGGAGCAGCTTAACAGCTCAATGTTCATGAGAAAAAGCCTGTCAATAACGCCGCTAAGCAGGTATTTAGCAGGATTTAAGAAACAAGCATGTGACAACCCTTCTTTAATGAAGCAATTGGGTTTCTCTCCAGGAACCGAATGGTCACCATTTCCTTTAGGCTTGCCCGTGATCTGCTTTTCAAGATTCAAAAGAAGATGCTGTTCTGGTCCTGTCAACTTGACAAGTGCGCCTTCCTGGGGAAAGCTCAGTAAAACGCAGATTTTTCTACTGTTTTTTATAAATCTCATGGATTCTTCTAAAAACTCTTCTATGGAGCGAACTGCAGTAGTAAAAAAAAAGAAAACTCTACAGTTTTGTTTTCCTTTCAGGGGTGTCTATAGCATTCCAAGGAAAGCCAGCTGACAAAAAGTTTTAAGGTTTAATGCTTCTTACCCCAGCCTGAGTCTGAGGATCAACAGGACACCGAGGTTTTTTTAGCATTCCTTTGCAAAATCTGAGTTAGATATAGCCCAGAAATCAGGGTGACAGAAGTAGCCTGGTGCTGCATCCCAGTTCCTGGCAGAGTGAAAGCAGCTCTGGGAGACACCAACATTCTGCAATGTAAATTTTATCCCTGTGCTGGGAGACCTGGCTGTCCAGAGGAGGGGATTGTCCCTTCCTTGGCCTGTCTGGGTGTGCAGTTGTGGGGGGTTTGTGAGGATGTGCAGTTATCCTCTGGACTGTGCTCACTCATCCCTCTGGTCATGGAAATCCCACCACAGAACGTTTCAGGCACAGCTGCCAGAATTATCTGTTTGAATTGCTACAAGTTCTCTCAAATGCATGAGATTCAGGGTGTCAGTACCCACTTTTTGATGTGTGACGCCCTTCTCAAGCTGCAAAGACCTGCTGGAGAGCAGGACAGGAATACCTGCACTGCCATGGTGGGGATCACCACCAGGCTGGAAGCTCCAGTACAAACCAAGATTTTTTGCTGTGCTACCCCATCCACTCCATTTCTCCTGGGGAACAGGGCAGCTGTGAGCCGCAGGGAAGGAAAGAGAGAAGGGAAGAAAGGGGATGTGCACGTCAAAAGTGTGTGAAATACAGAGAATGAGGGACAAAAATCATGGCTTTCCTCAGCCTTCCTGTCTGACAGGGGCAGTATTTCACCCAGCCCTCTCTGCCTCTTCCATTCCAGACGCAGACACTCCCATTTCCATTCACTTTCACAGCTGAAAGGTCGTTTTGCCTATTTTCCCCTCTCAGTTCCGAGGAGGAAGGCTGAATTACCTCAGGCATTTGCTGTGTTCCCTCAGCAGAATGAGAGGCCCATGCAACATTAATCCTGTGTTAGCACGCGGTGATGCTCAGGGGCCGATCATTGCCATTCCGGCTGCTGCACAAGAGCAGCAGGGTCCTTCAAAGGGAAACACTTTGCAGCTCTGTGTGCCTCAATTCAGTCCCAAAGCAGGTTAACAAAGCCAAAGTGTAGGAAAATCCAAGAGAAAACACCTCGTCCCTAAGCCCTCAGCCAGAATCTCACACAGTGTGCAGGTATTTTAATTTCTGCTTCCTTTAATATCCTTTTCTGCTGATAACAGCAAAACATTTCCACACACGCACACAGATATTAAACCACTTACAGAAGGACTGTTTTTATGGGAGTCCTACCTAATAAGACCACGATCCTTTGTGAATAACTCTGGTAGGCACAAGGACAGCATAGACACTAATTAACCTATAACATTGCCATTAAAAAGTCATGGCACGAGTTAATGCACTGACTAGGAGAGTTATTTTTCCTTTCATAAATTCTATTTTCCTATAGCTCAATTAGCGGTTTCTAAACACTATTTTCCCCCCAGTCCTTCCACTGTCTTTTTGAAAGGAAGGTAACAATCCATTTTAAGAAAGAAAAGTTAACCTTTAAAACAACAAAAGAATGGTAAAAGAGTGAACTCCTACTCAGTTCAAATTCCTGCTCAGTCCTTGTTGGCCAGGAATATTGATGGAGATGAGAGGTTTTATGCATTATGCAGAGCCATCTTTCCACTGAAAAACATACTTCAAACAGATGCAATGTTAGCAGACACCAGGATACCGAGCAATTGATTCTCCTGTTTACTGCAGAATAACCTGCTGTATCAAGGTTTGATGGTGCTGTGTTTTCACACTCTGGTTTCTTATGAAACCAATACAAAAGACAAAGTGGGCAAGGGTAACATTTGTTAGACCACAGTCACAGCTGAATTGCAGCATCTGGATGCAGGAAGTAAGGTTCAACTGAGGAATTCAAACCCATAAAAGCAGATGTATAAATCACAAATCGGCTACCGAGAAAAAGAAACACCAAACCCTCAGCTCCAGGTAATTTTCGCCCTGATGCAGCCACCTCCAGCCCCCAGCTTCCAGAGGGAAGGATCTCCTGAATCACATCCTTGCTAAGATTCACTCCCTTCTCAGCAGGGAGATGCATTCATGGTTTTTCCAGCTCAGTTTTCCTGCTGGGACAGCCAGGACAGTGCAGAGCCACCCGTGCCCTGCCAGCAGCCCCAGCCACCACTCCCAGAGCTCCTCCTGCCAAGGAGAGCAGCAGCACTGACCAGATGGTCCCTGCATCCCCTCCCAGCACCGCTATGGACCACGCTGCTGGAAAGGCAGGAATCTGCTGGGGAGCACCCCACGGATGGGAGAGGGACTGCTCTCTGCTTTCCCACGCATCCCTCCTTCCTCCTGACCATCCCTCTCTCCTCCTGGCCATCCCTCCCTTCTCCTGACCATCCCTCCCTCCTCCTGGTCATCCCTCCCTCCTGGCAGTCCCTCTCTCCCTCATGGCCACCTCTCCCTCCCTCCTGGCCATCCCTCTCTCCTCAATATCCCTCCCTCTCTCCTCAATATCCCTCCCTCTCTCCTCACTATCCCTCTCTCCTCCTGGCCATCCCTCCCTCCCAGCCATCCTTCTCTCCTCCTGGCCATCCCTCCCTCTCACCCGGCCATCTCTCTCTCCTCCCGGCCATCCCTCCCTCTCTCCCGGCCATCTCTCTCTCCTCCCGGCCATCCCTGCTCCTGCTGGCCGCGGCCCAGCGCAGTTTGTGCTCTTTAGTCAGCCTTGCCCTGGGGGTTTCCCGCAGCCATCTGCCCTCTGCACCATCTGAGCAGCCCTTCTGCCAGCGCTGCCTCCCGAGGAGGGAGCACATCCCGCCGGGCTCCCCCGCCTCCAAATAAATGAAGAACAAGGGAGGGAGAAGGGGTGAAACTCTTCTGTCCTGATGCAGTCTGGCAGGGCCGGCCGTGATGTGCTGCTTGGAAAGAGGCAGAAAGATGACAGCATCCTTCATTTCTAAGGCTGGTCCATCCAGCCTCAGAAAATCACCCCTGCCCAGGCTTTGCTTTGCAGTGAGTGCTACAGGGAAAGAGTAAAGATGCTGTCATGTATGACCCCCATGGCAGGACAGAAAGGATAAACCATGGCCACTTGGGAACTGCAGGGGATTTGGGAGAATCTCTTCTGAAGGTGGGCTGTGGTGAACCCCAGGATTGTCTTCCCTCAGGCTGGGAGATACTACAATTTGGAGTCTTCTAAGAATGAAAAGCAGCTCCACAGATCAGGGAGGGATGGGACACAACAACCAGCTCTTGTCCCCATTTCCAAGGAGATGCAAACCAGGACATGCTCTGGAGAGAGAGACAGCAGATCAAGGAAAGAGGTGGGCAAGGGAGGAGCAGATGCAGAAAAACACTGAGCTTAGGCATGGCTGAAGAGACAAAAATATGAAGAGAAACACAGAGCAGAGTTTAAGGATATTTGACAGCTGTTCCTGGGGTATCACAGGCAGATGATGTTCTCCTGTGCTCCTGTTGTGGGGTCACCCCATTGTATCAAGTCTCTGTAAACCCAGGCTCACAAGCCACCACACAGTTCTAGGGTCTCCAGTTGCTTTCAGGCACTGGGAGCATTTGTCTGAAAACTTAAAAAAAAAACCTGTGCAGACACCCCTGAGAAAGAGGGCTCAGGAACCAGCCCTCTGCTCACAGCACCCGCTCACCCCAATCCCTTTCCACCTAAATAAAAATAGCCTGCAGTGCCTCAGACTGTGACTAAGGGCTGAGGTGACACTCACTGAAAGGGGGAATCACTGAACAGATTAGTCTGGGACGATCTGCAGGAGCCAGGCTCTGTCTAGGATGGAAAAGTTTTGCAGCAAAGCTATGCAAAGGCAGATTGAGTCAGAGCCCTTCTACAATAGCACGGTCATGCTGCTCAGATCAAGCTCCCTGGGCATTGTTAGCAAAACCTGACCTTCTGTCCTGCTGCCATCTGAGGGCTGACAAGCTCATCAGCCAGGCTGCAGGCAGGGAAATGACAGAGGTGGAATTAATGGGGATCACCTCATTTGCCTCCCTGCCTGCCCCAATGGCTGCAGCACCGGGACAGGGACAGCACCGGGACAGGGACAGCACCGCCCGTGCTCAGTCTCTGCTCGAAGCAATTGGGGCAGTTGCAGGTTGAATGCACCAAGCACAGGAGGATGGGGGCAGCCAGGGAGGGGCTGGGGGAACATCAGGTGATGCCAGGCCTCGGGCAGGGACGGATGGCACAGAGATTCCCTGCGTCAGGCTTTTGGTCCCAGCAGGTTAAGGTACAGCCGCCCTGACAGATGCAGCCATCCAGCTCGGAGGGATTCAAATTAAGGTCAAAAGGGATAAAGCAATGGTGAGGAAATGAATGCGTTGTTCCTGGCTCACAGTCATGCCCAGATGCACGTTCCTCATCCTTTATGAGGATAATTAAAATGCATCATTTTTGTGCCTATGTGTGTGCACATACATGCAGGCACACACCATTTATTTCTCTGGACAGGAATACAGCCATCAGAGATATTTCTTTTTTCACTGCCTCTGTGGCAGCTATCTGGATTTTAAGCTTGGGAAGACAGGAAGGGAAATGGGAAGGGAAAGGGTGCCCCTTTTTTCTGTTTATCCTCACCAGCAGAGGAGGGGAAAACTGGTCTCAGCTTTTCAGTCCTGAGCAGGGATTTGGTGGCACAAGAACAGTTCATGCAATTTTCCATTTGCACAGGGTATGTACATCATGGGGTATGTAATGCCTGTGCTTGGAACTGGGCCTGGGAGGGGCAGGTTTGCTCCCCCAGCTCTGACACTCAGCAGATTAATCAGCCATCACTCAGCTCTATGACATAATCACAGCCCAAATCTGCAGCAGCAAACTCTGAACCCATCCCAGAGCCCAGTGCCAGCTGTGCCCATCACTTGTCCAGCAACAATGAAGGTCCTACATGCAAGCACTTCCTTCCCTCCTCCTGCTAAGACAACATGGCCTCAGGCTGTGACAGATTCTCTTTGCATCCTGCTGTGCTCTCCATCGGAGCTGGTCAAATGTCCACGTCTAAAATCAGAGTCCCAGGAAAAAATTCATTCCAACATTGGTGCCCAGAAGCACAGCCCAGAGCTGGGAGGGAGATGTGCTCTGTGCTGTTTGAGGGAGAGGAGGGAGCTGCCCACAGCTGACAGGACTGGTTTGGCTCTCTGAGGCCACTGGGCACCCATTGAACCCTATTTTTCAGTCTTCCAGCCTGTTTGCCTCCCACAGCAGGATGTACCTTCTCCCAAGGCAGGCACGCATTTTACCTGAGACCCAGAGGAGTGCCTGAGCACTGCTCTGTGCTTAGGGTTTGCAAAAGCTCTTTTTGCTGGCCTCTAATACCCCGTTAGTGCCTGCCAGAGGAGACACAAGGAGGAGAGGACTGAGCACTTCTCATTCATTGTAAATTCACGACACTTGGGGATTTGTTTATTCCTGGCTAGAAAATGCTGAGCCCATCGGTTACACCCTCACAATTCTCATCATGCTGTGTTAATTCACACTGACCTTCCAGCCAGAGCACAGCCCTGCATTGTCACAAGCAGTCAGCTCTCCGTTACACAGCTCAGTGGAGTGTGGGGCAGAGACATCTGTGTGCAGGGGCTCAGAGCTGCCTGTGCTCAGCGCAGGATCCCCAGCATCACCAGCCTGGGCACTGCTCTCAGTCCTGGCTGG
Source organism: Pycnonotus jocosus (assembly GCA_013400435.1). Lineage (NCBI taxonomy): Eukaryota > Metazoa > Chordata > Aves > Passeriformes > Pycnonotidae > Pycnonotus > Pycnonotus jocosus. The sequence goes on from VWYP01029506.1 coordinate 36,756, forward strand.
CTCCCCTGCAGCCCCCTCTCCAGCTCATAAACCTTTCCACAGTGCCAAGTGCTGCCGTTCCCTGCTCTCCTCTAGCATTTCCTGCCCCTGCCTCCCCCAGTGCTGCTCCAAGGGCTGCTGCCACCTCCAGCTGGGCACATCCCAGCCTGTGGGTGTCCCCTGAGCTGGCAGTGACACTGGGGGTGCTGCAAAGCCCATGTTCATGGCTTTATCTGGACTACAGCTGCTCCCATCCCTCACCCTAGCAGCTCCTCTGCACCACCTGCCTCTGCATCCTCTCCTCTGGAAGCCTGGGTGAGGGACAGGCAAAATTCACACAGTAATTCCGTGTCTCACCCCTAAATGTCTGAATTATGGATTCTTCACCACAAACTTGGCCAAGGTTGCCTGTGAGCTGAGACACAGGCATCTCCTGAAGGACTTGGGGACCATCACCATGTTGATCTTCTTCAAGATCTGGTCCTCAGGCAAAGTTGTCAGCAATTAGCAGAGATGTATTTTAGGTCTGTTTATAAATGTCTTGCAGCTGCAGTGATCAGGAGGTGAGCACAAATAGCAAGCAAGAGAAGTCTGCTTGGGCTCTTTTCTGATGTAACTGGCTCTGGATAGAGTCAGACTTGGTTTTCCTTCTTTCAAAGGCTGATGGTGTCCTCAAATCTGTGAAAGCTGGGATGTGGGTGAGGGAGGAAAAGGACTACCCTGATCTCATAACATCCAAATTGTTAAGAGCCACTGAGCATCAAAATGAACACTGTCTGGGGTGGGATCAGCAGAAGCTGGCCAGAAGGCCTAAGCCCAAGGGCTCATTAATTCATCAGTATTCACACAGGGTATTTAATCAGGACTTACACCGCCTTGAGGTTAAGATCTTGTTCAGAGACAGTACAAAATAAAGATCATGGTGCTGTTTGTCTTCTGTCTTTCTGCTGGTGACCTCCTGCTAAACATCAGAACCCAGAACTGCCTGCCAAGGCCTTGGGTATTATCAATAATATCTTTGTTATCTTGCTACCATTTCACATTTATCTCCAGGGATAAATCTTCTGATGTCCTGCCTCTGGTGCCCAAGCTGGAAGCCCTTCCCCAGACACCACCCTGTGCCCCAGGCTCTGCTGCCCAGGGTGTGCTCCCTCCTCTCCCTGCAATGGCACAGGAAAGGCTCTGACAAGGTCTTTGCAGAAAGACAGTAGCCCAAGGTGCAAGTCTGAAGAAAAGAAAATACAATTCAGGCTTCCACTAAAGCATTAATAAAGAGGAAAAGGACATATCCCTGCTGATGCTCTGCACAGCTTGGCTGGTTTCATTCCTTTCTGCTCCAGCATCTCTGCCTGTCTGGGAGCAGGACCTGGCCCAGCAGCCCCCCAGCTGCTCCTGCCCTCCCTGCACTGTTGGTTCCATGGTCACAATCGTGTCACAGAGCCCTGCACAGCCCCTTCAGCAGCTGGACACGCTGCCTGCAGCAATACACAGAGTTTGAAGCCATTAAAAAACAGCAAAATGACCCCTCCTGTGGAGCTCCTGCCATCGGGAAAGCAGCACCAGCAGCAAACAAACAGAAGAAGGCACTGGAATTTCTGCCAGGGCAGCAATAGTTGGGCAATGAAGGGCTCGGACAGTGCAGCAGCAGGAGGAGATTTAAAGCGATTCCAGATCCAGCAGTTCCTGAAGCAATGCAGGATGCTGGATCCACACTCACACAGGAGCACATAACCAAAGGGCCATTGTGGGATCGGGACAGGCTGTGGCAGGGCAGCTCCACTACAGACACGGATAACTGCTGCACTGAAGTAATAATCCTGCGCTAAATCCAGAATTTAAATGCCTCAAGGGCTTAAGGGCTGTCAAGAGCTGCAATTCATTTCCAGGGGTTTTATTTAGTTGCAGCAGCAATTTTACCTGAGGGTGACAGTAAATTTGAGAATTACAGGGCTAATAATTTAACAGAATTGGCTGCGGCATTTTTTTAAAGAAACACAAACACACACACGGACTTGATGAAATGGGTTCTGCACATTACAGGCTTGCAGGTTTCATTTGAATGAAAATGATTAATGAGAACATAAAGGTAAAACACACCACAGCAATAAAACAAATCAGCTCTGCCTCCTAAAGGTCAGAGCAAACCCACCTCCTGGTTTGGAAATCATCTACTAGGACAACATCAGGCATTTGCTTTGCATCCCCCTCTTGCCTCTCCCTGCTGATAACTGCTGGTTCCTGACATCCCCAGCAAATGGATGGAGCAGAAATTAAACATATTCTCAGCCAGACACACAAGACACAGGTAGAAACTGTGGTTCATACCACTGGCTCTGTAATTTCAGAGAATAACTTTTTCCTGTCTGTGTATCAATTTGATTTGCAATTAAAAAAAAAATAAAAGTTCTTTTACTCAGTATCTCAGTTCAGCTTGGAAGTTCAGCTCCCTTCAGGAAGAGATGGGGTCTCGGCATAGCATCAATGTGCAATTTCCATTACCAGGAAGGTAAAACAACACATCACTTCATAGGGAGCTCTTTCCCTATTGCCTTGGTCCCAGAATGAGCAGAGCAGACAGACTCCCCTCATCCCCTTCCCATATTGTGTGAAGGGCAACACTGCAGAAATTCTCACTCAGCCAAATTGGTGTTTCAGGGAGAGGAATTAAAGATCTGGGAGCCCGGCCCAAGAAAAAACCCTGAACTTCCCAGCTGTGAGTCCGTCCTGCAGAAGAATTTTATGTGATTTGAAACCACTGATATAGTTTCCCCCTCTCTGCCATTGTCATTGAGAAATATGTTCTTTTTTGCATTTCTAATTGGGAAGGAACAGATGGCGAAGGCTTTGTTTAATGAAATATGTCCATTCAATTAACCCATGCCATCAGGGATCCAGCAATGCAAAAGGAATCAGCATCCCACTGCTGTAAGGGGATCCTCCTGCCCAGACCTGCACACCTGAGAGAGGACCTGGATGTCACAGGCAGGCCTGGAGACACAGGCTGGACCTGGCTCAGCTGCCACTCTTGCTTCTCAGGAGACTTCTTCCTCTAATTTTTTTTTCTTTTTCTTTTTTCCCTTTTTTTTCCACCCTTGATTTCCAGTTCCAGAATTGCACCCAGAGATTTTGAACCCTGTGCTCAGCCTCGCCTTAACAACCCACATCTGACCTCCCCCAGGCCTGGAGAGCCCAGGGTGCCAGTCCTGGGCTTTCAGCCCTCACCACCAGCCCTGCCACCATGGCACAGCTGCTCCCACAGCTCCCAACAGCTCCTGACACCCCTGAGGGACCCCAAAACACATCCTGCAAACATTCCCAGTTCTCTTGTGTAATGACTCAGCTGGATGGTCTTCCTTCTCATTTCACCCATTACAAGGGAGAGGGATGCTTTAACTTCCTTTGAGCTGTTTTTTGGGCTTATCTGGCTCCCAGCTCTTGTTACTAGCCCTCAAATCCCTCTCCTTCCTCTGGTGGCATCACAGATATATTTCCTGGCATTTGTGACTGTTCCCACACTGTCTCGAGCTGAGCTAAACTGTTTCCAAGTGCAAAGCAGCATGACTGAAACCCCTGCTAGACTTTCATAATGAATATGAAGTTGCCAGACAGCAGAAATTCCTAACTTGACTTCATTCTCCAAACCCATTTATCAATGCTAATCAGCCAAGACCAGACAAGTCTTCCCATTTTAAGTAGAATTACCTTTTTTTTTCTAATGACAACAAAACAATTTTTGCAAAAATAACAGTACATCATGGTGTGAAACTCACTTTTTCACTAACACAATATTTTAACTCATGACTCAGACAAGATATTGGCTGCAAAAATGACCCACTTGACTCATCTTTGTTAATGGCAGAAGTTTCAGAGATGTCTCTGAGATCCAGCTGTGGAACAATCAGGCCTGGGAGCAGCCCTGGATCTGAACTCTCTCTGGGATTTGAAGACACTCTGATCCAGCTCCAAAGCTCCTGGTTTGGAGGATACAGGTATACAGGAGGAGACCCAGATGTTTCAGCAGCCAAATGAAATTATTTTATGGTTTTGTAATGTGCTCGACTGGGATGTTATGGGATGACTGTGCTAGCATAAGATAAAATGATAATTTTGCATTGAAAATTGAAGTGAAAGTATGCTACATAAATGCAATAAGAAATTGAAACCTTCCCAAAACACCAGATCTTACAATCAAAGCTCTGTATCCTCTTGCCCATATCAAATCACAAAAGCTGATGGGCAGGTAAAGGTGCTTTTTTGCCCAATGTGCTGGTCTTGGTCAGAGCAAGGGACCTGCATTTGTGTCCCCTCCACAGCAGCTGCAAGTAAGAGATGGTTTGTGACAGCTCGACCACCTCTCACTGCCACAGCTTGGCTGCCTTGGCATTGGCAGAGTCCTCGAGCAGATCCAGCTGCCCAGACAGAGCTGGCTCATGCTTGGAAACGTGGCAGGCAGCCAGAGCAGCAGAGAGACCTGCTGGCTTTTCCCTACACAATCCCCTAACAAGGAATCCTGATGTTCCTGGGCACAGCTTTCTTTCCCTGGGTGCCTCACACCTTCCAGCAGCTGCTTGGATATCTCTGAGAGTGCCCTCAGCACAGAAACAAACAACCTTTTCTCTTTCTTTCTTTCTTTCTTTCTTTCTTTCTTTCTTTCTTTCTTTCTTTCTTTCTTTCTTTCTTTCTTTTTCTCCGTAGGAATAAGTATATTAAAACAAACAAACAAACTTGTTAAACAGGAATTTCCTTGCACCAGAGAGGCAACTCCAGACCACTCTAACCAGGTGAATTCTGCCCTTGCTGTTTTAACATCTGACCCTTCTGGGACTTGTGTTTTTGCTCAAGCCAGACTCACACACCAGCTTCCATGGGCAGTGAGTCCTGCTGAGGGTGCCCATGCATTTGGCTCTAAGGGATGGACAGAAGGTAATTTTTGGTGGGTTTTTTTTCTTAGCCATTCTGTTTGCTTTGACACAGATGGTGAGTCCAGGCCACCTTCAGATGGTACCTTGTGCCCCAATATATTCCACTTCCCCTTCTCTTCATATGCCTTGTGTGTGACTGCTCCCTAATCCCCTTGAGACACAACAAATGGATTAGCACAAGCAGTTTAACCCAGAGCTAACCATCCTCACCTTGAGTGGTGTGGGCAGAGGGCAAGCACAGTTCAACACCATGAGCTGCTCAAAGTTTAACGAGGCTTGGGACAGTGATCAGTTCAGCCAGCTGAGAAAAACCCAGACCTGTGGCCAGAAAAACCCCTACCACTCTCCCAACTCTGAGTTATTGTCCAGGACAGATTTCAGGAAAAAACAATCAGCAAAGACCAATAATTTCAGCATCAGAGTGGTGCATTCAGCTTGCCACAGAAAGTCCGCAGTATGAAAACACAATTAAGTGGTTGCACATTGACAGAGTGTCCTAATTGCTGCAAGGAGCAATTCAATTATGTTTTCAACACTGAAATGAGTCATTACCAGTCTATAGGGGAAAATTGTGTTTGTGGGGTCATGGTTTTTTATAGCATATGCTGTCTTCTTCCCAAAAGTTAGCTCTTTTACTGCTGACAATATTAATTTTGGATGGATTCTTCCCTTTAGGAGCTAAATTAAGACAATTCTAGTTATGGGAACAATTGTCCACTGTAGCTCAGAAAAGCCCAAAGCCATAACATCTGGAGTTATGAAAACAGAGACTTAAAGTTCCTTCTGCTTTGCAAAATTCAACTGCTTCATGATCAAATGTTGGGCTAGCATCCCAGTTCAAACCAGTGATGGCTGGTTTTCAGTAAAGAAAGAAATAATTCTTGCTATGAAAGCAGCTGGAATGAAAGGTGGCAAAGATACTTTGAAGGTATTCTGAACTACAGATGCTGGGAGATTTAAAATATACACAGTATTCTAAGAATTGATTCAAAGAGTATTCTAAGAATTGAAGAAAGTCAAGTCAGGTTAGATCTACTGCTTGGGTGACTGAAGATGGTTAAGAGCTACACTTGAACCTTACCAACAGAGATTTTGTTTTCTGTTGTTCCTACAGCAGTTTGAAAGCAGGATGATTGCAGAGCAGTGAGATTCAGCAGCACTGAGAGAGCCCTGTTTTGAGAGCTCTGGGTTAAGCAGCACTGATTTAGATGTTCATGCCTGCACAGTAGTTCAGCAAAGATAACAGGTTGCAGTAGCCACTTGGTAATTGATCTCTGGTGATTTAAAACCTTAATTTGCTTTCATGCTTTCTGATTTAAAAGTAGCATGTGCACTTGGGCATAACTGCTTTGAGGTATCTAAGCAATATTTTAGCCTGGATTCCTCAGGAAACAAGGCTTAACAGAGCATGTAGACGATCCTTCCTAATAACTCCAAAAAGCATTGGCCATTTTCAGCCAAATTTGTTGCAGGGTTCAGAGATGTGGTATTTGTAAAATTCTCAGAGGTTTTGTGAAGAGCCAAGGAAAACTGAGCTCTTGCATGTTCTGAGTGCCAGCTCTGGGATGAACAAATTCTCATGGGACATGAGGCCAGAAGAGGACAGTGGGGCTGGGCCCTACATTCAGAAAGGAAACCATTGAAGCCCAGGCTATACTGGACAGGATGATTGTTGAATGTGCTGTTCATAAATAATTCTGTAAATAATAATGCCACGATTCCATGGCATTCCCTTTATACAGCAATGAATGCCATTCTCTGCCAGGGACAAAGGGTGAAGCAGATCTTCCTTGTGCCCACAGGTAGTGCAAGGAGCAGAGCCCTGAGAGGCACCTTCAGGCAGGAAACACAGCTCCCTAGGTGATTTGTGGGCTCTGAGCAGCAAAGCTGTCACTGAGCCACAGTGAATCTTTCTCAGTCTGCACCTTTGCTGAGCTGATTTACTGGAAGTGGCAATAACAGAGGTGGGCTGGGGACCAGCTGTAAAGCTCAAAAACTGAATTTCCTGTGTTCTTGCACTCTTCTCTGCCTTCAGGGCTTTGTTTCATCTCCAGGTGAGTTGAGGTTTTGGCTTTCAGAGCAAAGGGCTGCTGGAAGGGAGCCCCACTGCTTCATCTGCATGGGGTAAATCAGAGGATGCTCATTTTCACAGACTGCACACTTAATTGTTGGGTTAAGTTAACAGGAGTTAAAAGGCAGCTTGGTCAAGCAGGAAGGGAAGAGCTGGAGTCAGAACATGCAGCTTCCTGCTGCCCATTAAATAATAATCTGCCCCTTTGGGCCACAGCTTCCCCACTTTGAAATAAGAGTCAGTCCCAGTGTGCTCTGGCCACAGGACAGTAGATATTGCAGGAAAAGGATGCTGCATTGCCATTAGTTCTATTCCTAAAATAAAAACCAAGTGCTGACCAAAAGCTCATTAAATTAAAAAAGAAAATTCTTTGGACTTCAGCAAAATATAAGGTACTCCTCCTGAGACTGGCTGCAAGATTCCTGTCACAACAACACCGACAGAGTTTACAAGAAACACCAAAAATGTTGCAGTTAAATTTTCAGAGCCAGGCTGTGTTATCTGCAGCCATGAGAGGCTGCAAAGCCTGTGCCTGTCCCACCAGGGTTGCAGTCCATGGTGACACGATCCCACCAAGACCTGCAGGGCTCATCTTCTGGGCAGGGAGCCCAGGGCCACGAAGGGAAGTGCTAATAGTTAAAAAGATGTCTGGAGCTTGCAGAAATAGATATTTTCCCAGGAATAAAACATGACTTGGAATAAATGTTTTATTCCAGTGCACATAATGAATGGCAGTGAATGTGATTTGGGGACCTGTCAAGAGAGGGGAGCACAGATATAGTACATGCACTGCAGACAGTATTAAAAATGTTGTTTAACTGAGACACAGGGAATTGAGATCACTGATAATTTTAATCTCCTTTCCTCTGGGTTTGGTTTTTTTTCTTTTTTATGATCACCTTCCTACGTGGCTGAAAAAACAGGGCCATCAAAATGTTTATTAGAAACTCTTGCAGGAAACAATCCATATGCAATTGCACAGAAAGTAAAGAGGCATCCACTGCTCAGCATTTCCAGCAGGTTTAGCATCAAGCTCAGCTTGCAGCCAGGCAAACAACACTATCAGCTTCCAGAAAAAAGTAGTGGAAAAGAGTCACCAGGAAACAAATAAAGGACGGTGCTCTAACCCAACAGCTGCATGAACTGCTCAGATCTGTGGCAGCACCGAGGAGCTTTTCATCAATCTCCGTGGATGGCTTAATAAAGGCTGTCAGGAATATGGAAAACTGTCACTCCTGTGTGGCTCTGAGCAGCTCTCAGCCCTGCCCTCAGCAGACACACAGTGCACAGCTTGGACCAGCACGGGGGATGAGGCCAGCCTCTGCTGCAGCAGCTCCTGCCCACCTGCTACAGACATTTGGGAGAGGAGATCTGCTCCAGCTTTTATTAATTGTTTTCACAGGCAGAGAGTATCCTTGTTGGGAGGGCAGTTTGCTCCTCCAGGAGGATTGTGTTGCCCTTGGCCAGCTCAATCTTCCCTCTACAAGGCCTGGAGGGTCCAATGTGAGGAATGTGTCGTTTCACACGGTTTATTAAACCTACAAAGAGGCTTGTCCTGGCAAAGGAGCATGGTGGTGCTATGAAAAGAGCAGAATGGCACCAGGGCATCATCTCCAGCTAATTGTTTCATCAACTTGGAGAGCAACAACAGCTTGCTAAATAAGGCTCTTCTTTTCTGCTTTGCAATTGTGCTCTTCTGGCTGCCAAGAAAAGCTCCAACATTAAAGGCTTCTCAGAGCCTCTACAAGTGTTGCCTTTGGTTTTAGTCCAGAAAGGCAAAAAGCAAAACCAAGGGCTGCAAATCAGAGGAAGGGGTGAAAGCTCAAAGGGGATTTGCCCTCCTCCCACCAACCTAACCAGTAAGAATTGGGTAGAAGGAAAAGAATTAATGAAACTTGTTTTGGTGCATTTGCCTTGGAAAATGTTAATGCTCAGCTAAAGAAAAGACACATGAGAGTTTCCTCAAATAAGTTTATGTTTTCAGTTGCTTTTGGAAAAACAATCAAGTTTGCATATTTTTACCAAAATATTGAAAGTGCTTGAATCTTTCCTATTACAAACCAGGAAGCTGATGCTATTAATCCAGACCTATAATAAGATTGGAGAAGAAATAAATGGCTATTTAGAACTAGTTATTGCTCTTCATAATGAACTGAACTGGCAAAGGTTCTTCTATTTTTTCCTGTTCCTGAGTTATCCAGGAATTAAAACATGGTGCAAGCAACTATTAGTTAAATTACAAGCTCATGCATGTTGATTTCCCTTGTCTCAGGCTCAGCTCATTTGCAATTGAAAGCATCAACAGTAAAATATTTCTGCACTTGGAGCTTTATCTTTTCACCAGTAAAGCTCCTTCCTGAACACATCTCCCTTCTGTTCTGGCACGACCATTTGTGGGCTGTCTTTAAAGTTTGTGTCTTAATTTCTCCTTCCTTCTTCCCAAGCAAGTGAGGAGAAAGTGAGCCAGGCCAAATGTCGCTGGGTGCCAAACCTGGTGTCAGCATTATTGGTCTGTTATCAACAGCAGAGGTTCACTGGGTTATGCAGAAGGCTCCAAATCTGTGATTTTAAATTTCTGGAGCAAGTCAGTCAATAAAGTTCACTTGAGGATCAAGGTCTCCTTGCAGACAAGGGAGGGAATGAGTAGGCATTTCTCACTTTTGCAAAAAAAAGGTGGTGGGGAGAGGGGCCAGGGCTGCCTCTGAACTGAACATTCTGCTTTATAGCAGAACCCCAGGGGACACTGGTAAGGACAGATGTCCCCAGGTGGTACTCACACCCTACAGAGTGTGATCAGAGCCTGCATGCCAAGCCAAACCTACCTGCCAGATCAGCTGTGGGCATGGGACAAGCCAGTCATGGTAGGGAATTCCTCTGCTTCCTCTTGTGATTGACAAGAAAAGCAATAAGAAGATAGGAGCTGAAGAGTCGTGTGCAGTAACCTTTCCCTTTGTCAGAAATGTCAAAGCAATTCCTAACAGCTCACTTTAAAATGCATTTTCCATCCTCTTTTCGACATCCTTCCGACCTCCCCAACATTGCCAGAAGATACAAATTCACCCTGACAGCCAGGAGAGGAAGGGAAAACAAGAAAGAAAATAAAACAAAAACCAATCTCTGAACTAAAACTAACCATCATAGAGGACAAGAGTTAGTATTAAGCACTTACTGACAAATCAAGCTGCAACCACCTTCTCCCCATAAAAAACAGAATAATAAGGCAGGAAGGAGGTTACTCATCCTATCAGGACCCAGTGATTATTGCTTTATTTCCCTGATAAACACCAATAACATTTGTAATACAGCTATAACAGGTTCTTTGGGTTTTAATTTCTTTTCTCCTCTCACAAGCTTTCTCCATTCCTTTTCTTAGTCATGTTGACTTACAGAACCTGACATCTTTGCATGAGGAAAGGTTATTAATCACTGCTGAATGAAGATACATATAACAAACACAAAAAAAATTCCAAAAAACCCCCAAAACAACCAACCAAATAAAACCAATAAACCATAATAAAGAGGAAAAGAAGTTTAACTGACAAAACTCTCACAGTAGCATTTGTGGTAGACTCCCTCTTACTAAGTTTACATCTCTAAATAATTAGATATTTGGTTTCATGAGCCATCCAGTCTTCCACTATCCTCAGTGAGCAGAGAAAGGGGAAGTCAGGAGAATGATTCACCATACCTTCTTTAGAAAGCTATTTTGGGATTGACTAAATCATTCTTTGGAGACTGGACAATTAGTACAGACTGGATGTCCAACTCCTACACAGCTCCAGGGTAAGATGTGTGACTGTCAGGACACAAGGAAGGATGAGTCCAAAGACTAAAAGCTGATAAAAGACATCAGCAACAATTAGTTGGTTTAAAAACCCCTGGGAAAGAGCAGGTTGAGGGAGAGAAAACATTTGTTCAAGGTCACAGAGAAGGTCACTAGAATCACTGGTGTCTCCTGAGTGCACTTCAATGTCCTGAATAAAACATTAATTTATCCTGCAAGGAATGAGGTTGAGGAAATAAAAGTTCAAATGCCAAATGCAAAAAAGAAATAAATAAAATCAGAGGAAAAAGCACGACTTTCCATTGCATATGTTTAACTGGAGTTTCACTTACATGAGAAGTTGCACACCAGTTCCCTCAAGCTTCTGAGGAAATTAGTAGCAGGAAAACACAATTCTGTGCATTTTCAGGAACTGCTTTCATTAACAAAAAGCCAAGGCACAGGAATAGCATCAACAACTGCATCACCTCACCAAACTGAACCACAAGGGCAGCCTGAATAGAACTGGGGCAAAAGCTGAAGGCAACAGAAGGACTTTGCACTGCAGCAAGTTAATGCTGGCTCTGGACTAAATGATGTGAAATACCTTGGAAAAGTACAGCAGACAGCAGCTAGACACCCATGTGGGGGCATCCAGTGGGACTTCCGTGCATGAAGCCAGAAGCTCCCAGAAGGTAGGAAAGAAGCTTTGTCTCTCCCATGTTCAACCCTGGCACAGCCAAGAGGAGACCACAGGAATCTGAGAGACCTTCTAAGGATCTCTGGATAAAAGAAAGCCATGAAATATTTGGAGTGACTAGAGTATGAAAAACAAATAGCCCTGACCATGGATTTCATATAAAATTCCCATTGCAGTGTGCTCAAGACAACAGTAAATGTTAAAAAAATGCATCTTGTAATGTCAGTACAGAAAAGCCTGCACAGGACTGAAGGATGATTCTTATTCTGATACCACCATATCCCTTTGGATGTTTTTTCAGCCACAGCCGCTTTCTTAGAACAAGAACTGCCTGCTGAACCAGTGCTTCCCCTCCTTCTCCTCCTCCAAACACTTCACAACCACAAACCTCAGCGGCTCCTACTTGTTCCCTGTGTTTACCCAACAGATCATGGCAAAAAGGGAGAAGAGGAAGGAGTTTATAATAGGAAAATAATCAATAGTGACATGCCATCGCTGTCTGCAAGGCAATCATTAGCAGCTCAGGAGAGACCTCAGTGGCTTCTGTGTGCTCTGCGTGTGATTGCCTCCTGTGGAGGGCTAAGCTGCTGTGAAAGACTTCAGCAGGTGCCTTTTCCTCCTCCAGCACAGGGAATTCAGTCTAAGTCAGGCAGCTAAATTACACCTCTGGGTTATTATCAGCAGTATTAATTACTGTGTTCTCCCTAATTATCCTCTCTTAACACACTCGGTTGGTTTGTGGGAACAATGCAAGGCTGGCAAACAGTGGCATTTAAATTGATTGGGCCAGAGGCTCCACGGATGTAACACAGCACAGCAGGTTTATTGAAAGGTCAGATCAGTGGTGGAGTTTATCCACTGTTTTACGAGGGTGTGAGCTGAGTTGCAGCAGGCTGACATGCCCTGGCCAGCTGGCATGAAAGGGGACACACAGTCCTGGGGTCAGTTGTTCCTGGTTTTACATCGTGACCCCGTGCAAAGGGCTATTCCCGACCACAGTTCCAGCGAGACTTTCTGACCTACATTAAAATAAACAACACAACATCATCAGCCAGAGTCAGGACATTCCTTTTGTCCCCTGTTTCACCCTGCATGAACTGCAGGTAGGCTTGGGAAACCCAGGAAGGCTCTGCTGTGTTCTGGCTGTTTATCCTGTTCTTCAAATAACCAAGCCTGAGTGACTTGCACTTTGATCACTGATGTGGAAAGTCACTTTTGCAACACAAGACAACCCAGTTTTGCACTTCCTTGCCTTTGTTTTTCAAATGCCTCGTTTTCCCCAGGCTGGCTCCATGCTTCTTGGATGAGGATTTGTGTCTTGGGTACATAACTTGCCTCACCAGATTCAACCTGTCTCAAAAGTGATGGAAAAGAAGAAGGTTCAGTGGCCTGACAGCCTGACATTGGAGCTTTGACAGATTTGCTGCCTTGGGGGATGACAAACCTGCCCCCTGAAAATGTACACATGCCTCCATCAAATAGATCTGTTCCTGAAAAAGCACTAACATCCAGAGAAAGTGTAGGGAGAAGAAAATCCTGTGATTTAAAGCTCATCTTCTTAGACTGTGACCTTTCAGCATGATCCTTTAATGCACATTTGCCCATAAGCTCAAACCAGCACCTCCAGCTATGGATCATTTTCCTCTATGTCCCTCAAAATTTGTTTTTGTTTTGTTCTCACTTGATATCTATGAAAATCACATCTAACTGGTCTTCTGTCCTGAAGTAGACATGACATGAAATACAACAGTATTTGCATTGAAAATGTCACCCCACTTTCTACTGAGAGCCAACCAAAGTTCTATTATTGTCCTCTTTTCAGCTATGGAGTCTGAAATACTTTCTGCAACCATCACCAGACTCCTGTGCTCATCTCCCTCCAGAGTTCAGAGTTTAAATGAAGCACTCAGAAAATATAGATCCAAACACACAAGACATATTTGCCAGTGGATAGAGAAGCAATAGAAATCCCATTTTAACAAACTGTTCTCTAGCTGAGGGAGTGAAATCCAGCGTGGTGAAGGTCAATTCTAACCCTGTGTGTCATTTCAGTCCTTCTTAGGCCTGTAGCTGTCACAGAGGCCGTGCACTTTTGGAAATATTTATCCTGATAGAAGATCCTGTGTTTTTCAAGAACAAATAGCTGCTGCTGCTTTTTTTAACACATTCCCGAAACACAGCCATGACCAGGGCAAGAGGAGCAACACCCTGCTCTAGGCACTCACTGAGTGGGCACCAGATAAGATAAATCTGCCCATTTCTTGGCTAATTCCTGCTCCTGAAGGAATCCAAAGATGTCTACAGATCCACAGCACTGAAGAAGAAGGAGCAGAGATGTGTAGGTCCAGACACAACCCCACAGAAGGATGAGACAGTGCCTCAATTCCAACATCAAATTCCCTCAGCCTTCCCCTGCAAATCTGACCATTTACCTCCATCACCATCTTCAGCATGAGCTGGTGATACCAGAGAGAGAGCTGTGCATCAAGGCCTTGTCCTTCACTTTGATTACAAGGATATAGCTCCAGCCAGGACACATCTGGGGATACCCAGGGGAAACAGAGCAGCCACATCCATAAGGAGTCAAGGTGCAATCAGGGGAGGTGCATTACAATAGCAAAAAACCAATCTCAACATTAATTAATTCATGTCAAAAAGAAATCTGGCCAACAATTCTGCCAGAAAAGAAACTAGGACACAGGTAAAGCCCTTCTCTCTTAGCCAGCAGACCTCCATCCATCCCTGTAAAGCCCTGCCATGGCTGTGAGCTCTCTCTCAGAAAGCACCACTGCCTTGTTCCACCAGCAGTTTTGCATCCCAAAGGTGACCTTCTCCATGATGCTGCAAAATGTTCAGGGTGTAAAATGGGATACACAGATTGGGGACTGATTGCCACCTGCACTGGGCCATTTTAGGTGGTCCTACATCTCTCTTCACTCAAAGGCAATCTTTCCAGCAAGCTTTGGACTAAGCCTGGCATAAATTAGAGCTCCCAAAGCCTCCTTAGTTTGGCTTTTTTTTTTTTTTTTTTTCTGGAGGAGAGTGTGCAGGACAGTGTTTGTGCTGATGAATAGCTTGGCATTGTGGTAGCAAGGTGCAGGAGATCCAAAACCCTGCTGCTGTTAATATTGGTGAGTCACCACTGCTGCCTGTGCCAAACATGCTTCCAAAGAGAGCTGCAGTTTGCCCTTGGTTGCTTCACTGGGCAAAGGCAAGTCTGAAAAACTTTTGGTTTTTTCCCAATCTTTCAGGATGTCAACATAGCAGAGATCTTGGTCTCAGTCTGCTTACTGGCAAACATCAAAAAAAGAAGACTGTTGTATGTTTGCATTTTATTAATGGTTTACAGCTCAAATTTTTCTTCTCTTTTGTTCCTGCTGATCTCACAGAAAGCTATTAAAATATATAGAGATGTCTGCCAAATAGATTTCTTGGAGGAAAGCGGGAAAGTGTGAATAATGGGTTCTGAAGTATGGATAATTAGCAGATCAAATAACCCCAAGGATTGGGGAATTTTTTCATTCTCTGCAGATATTCAACATTCTTACATTGCTAAATAAATTAGATATACTTTCCAGGTACAACTTTTTCTTCTAGCTCATACAGGAAAAATATAGAGATGTCTACTGCGAGGTTATTTATTTATTTAAATGCTTCTGACAGTGAGAAATGACAGCTCTGGCTGCAGCTGGGAGTCGTGGGCAGCTGCTGTATTTCCTGACTGTAGCACCTCTACCCTGATCTTTCCACTCCCACAAAAGGCTCTTCTGCAACTTAGTTCAGCAAAGCCAAGCTACAGAAGTTTGCCAATGTCAGCAGGATGAGCAGTGGGCAGCAAGGACACAGCAAAAATTGTGGACCCATTTGTGTCTGCCTGCAACTCTCCCTTGGGTTTCTCAGTCTCATTCCAGTGGGTTTTTTCCTAAATACTGCCTTACTTCTCCCCTACATTCTGCACTTTCTGTTATATCCCTAAATAAGGAAGACACAAATCTCCAGACTCACAAAGTCAAAGAAATTTACTTCTCATATGAAGCAAGGTAAGGCCAGAGCACAGGGAAGGCTCACAAGCTGATGCATGCTCTGAAAGGTTTGTGCAGCTTTGCTCGCACATTTTTGGAAATAAATGAACAGATGAAAGAATGGCTGCCCCACTGAGGTGTTCAGCTGCTGATTTGTGTAGAATGTCAAGGACTGATCTTTAAAAAATGGGTTGGACTCTGTTACAACTTAAGTGTTCATAGGAACAGGCTTTTATCAGCAATTCTCTACTCAAAAAATAGAGGGCTAAACTCTGCATTCTCCTAAAGTCACAAGAAAATTGATGCAACTTTACTTATAAATAAACCTGATAAAGTGTTTCCAAGCCTGAGCTCTCAAACCTCGTGGGTTTTTTTCCCCTAATGAAACACTGTCATCTGAGAGGCAAAATAAAAGTCTTCCCTTAGAGACAGTAATTTAATAGCAGGGACATTAATTAATTTCATCTCCACATCAGTGCTCTGTTTTATTTAAACTCCCATCCTGCAGCCACTGGGGTGCTGGAGCATCTGCAAAGCCTGCAAGAGCCCTGGCCTGGGGCCAAGGGGAGGTTTGGTGCAGGTGGCAGATGGCAGACTAATGGAGACATGACAGAACCAGCTCTGAGCCAGCCTGACCAAGAGGCAGGAGGGGTTTACAAAGAGTGAGGGGGTGCTTGGCCCAGGAGAAGCAGGATGAGCTCCAACTGCTCACACTTGGCCCAGGCAATAGGGTGACCATGGGCCTTTGGTAGAAATAATGAGAGAATGCCCATTAAACAGATTGGGGTATTCTGGTGCCCTGAATCAACCTGTTCTTCATCTTTGTTGACCAAATTTTGCCACAGTCACCCACCATGGACGCAGATTGGTGCTGAGGTCTGGCACAGTCTGCCCAGGGAAGCAGTGACTGCCCCATCCCTGGAAGTGACCAAGGCCAGGCTGGATGGGGCTTGGAGCAACCTGGGATAGTGGAAGGTGGCCCTTCCATGGGCAAGGGGGTTGGAATGAGATGAGCTTTAAGGTCCCTTCAAAACCTAAGCATTCTATGATTCTAAAGTTCATTAAACATGCTAATGATGGAAGTTTCCCTCCTTAGAAACCTCCTCACTGGACTACCAGGGTAAATTCAATAAATGCACCCAGCAGACATGGCACATCAAAACCAAATACCCAGAACTACAAAGGCAAGGCTTGACATGACCTAGAATCTTGTTAAATCCCTAGCTACAGGCTGCTGAGACCTGAAAAATATAATTCAATGCCAAAGAAAGGGGTCATGGAGCACTGTCAGGAAGACGTCTCCATCAGTAGCCCCATTGAAAATCAAATTGATCTTTCCTTACCCCGTGCAATTAACCTATGTAAATATGTGCTAATGACCACTTCACTCCTGATTCCTTTCATTCACCCTTCGAGCCACATGACCACACAAGCAAACACTGTTCATGGCAAAGCTTATGTCTCATCTGAACTTCATAAGCAGGGAGATCTGCCCAGGTTTTTGATTCTTGGACATGTATTCCTTCCAGGACACATAAATGGTAAAGAAACAAGAATAAAGTTAAACTTTGCATTTTTTTTTTCTGCAGGAGAGGAATGGTACTCAATTCAGCAGAGCCCCACGGAAGGTTCGTTTCCTAAAGAAATAGGATTTATGTTGCCTGTTGTCTTCACCATCTCAAAACCCTCCTGAACTTAGGGCAGTGTCAGGTGTGGAGTATTCCCCTGCCTCAGCCTGTTACTTATCAGTAAAACAGCAACAGTAGCAGCCTCATAACTATAACTACAATTATTGTGGTCAAGGCTCACTCTCCTGATAACGGCTGGGTGCAGGCTCAGCAACACAAACCCCAGTCTCAGAGTCCTTTTCCAGTAGAAAGCAAACTTCACCACTTCACTGCATCCATGCAGATGGCAAACAACTCCTGGAGGATGCAAAAATGCACAGGATCTCTGCAGAACCCTGCAGAACCTCTGCAGCCCTCCATCCCCACAAACAGCTCACAGCACAGCCCTGTGCCCCAGCACCACGAGCTGCAGCAGCTTTATGTTCTGGCAATAATTCTCCCCAGCAGCTCAGCAAGTGTGGCAAAGCCCAAGGCTACAGCCATCGGTTTTATGAGAGCAATAAGCCGAGTTTATTTCCAGCCCACAGCCATCAACATTTCCAGGATCCCAGCCACGTACGCAGGGCACCTGAGACACCAGCAGCTGTCTCTGGCTCCACTTGACCCCCTGAAAAAGGAGGCACGGAAAATGCTATCCCAGCAGGCATTAATGCAGGTTAATTAAACCTAAACTGCTCAGCAGGGCACGGTGAATTGAGAAGCGAGGCTTCTGCAGGCTGCCCAGTGCACCAGTCCCATCGTGGCATCATCATTAATGGTTTTCACACAAGCCTCAGGGCTCATTTGCTTGACAAGAGCAAAGCAGTAATTTTACTGTTGAACACTTGCAAAAATGATGCCCTGACTGTTATCAAAAGTGACAGGCAAGTTATGTGAGCAGTTAAGTGAAGGTTACTTTTTAGGGCCGAACCTCTGAATAGATCAGACGTCAATTAGTTCATGCATGGAAGGAGAAGGGGAAGGAAAACAAAGAGAAAAAGGAGGAAGGGAGAATGCAGAAGAAGGAGATGGAAACAGCAGGAAGGAGATGGATTTAATTTGTTTCCCTGAATCAGTGTTCTGGGGGATGGCAGGGGGAGAGCTTTCAGCATGGCAGCTGCCTGCAGTCCCCAGGGAGCTGTGACCATGCCAGTCCCTGGCAGCTGCTGCAGTCTGGGCAATGCAGCTGGACAGAGAGGGGCTGAGCCTTCAGCACACCCAGGAGAAGCAGCCTTGGACCAGCATCTCCCTTGAGCTTTGGGGGCTTCAGCTTTCCTCTACACTCCTCAAGCAAAAACCTCGGTAGGAAACTTTCAAGGTCCAACAATTTGATTCTTTTTATGCTATGGACACTTGAAGAGGAGCAAAATCATCCACAGATTGAAGGTAGCTGGGCACCATTCCAGTTCCATATTTTTAGAAGAAAAGATGAGCCTTTGACACCCAAGAAAGTGCTTAAAGAAAAACTTTCCGTTTTGACAAGTCCCTAATGAAATGGAATCATTAGTGAAGTTATATGTCCCATTTGATTGGCTCTAAGTAAAGAAGGGTTTTCACCTTAAAATGACTTTTCCTTTTCAAAATGTTAGTCATACCAGCCTACAAAAGCAAAAGCTGGAAAAAATACGGAGTAAAAAGCTGCAATCAAAATGAAGCCCTTGTTTAAAAAGAATTCTGTTTTTATTTTCTCATACTCAAAACCAATTTGAAGCACAAAGAAGTGGGTGGAGCCACGCCCCCACATCCTATCCATCCTGCTTCACCTGGTGGCAACCGTGAGGAAAAGGAAGAAAATGGAACTCTCAGCCTGCAAGCTGATTCATGAGCAAGGGCTTGGAGGAGCCACCTGCAGGGTGAGCAGAGAGGGCTTGGCTTGTCCCTGCCCTGGAGTGTGACATGTGAGGGTTCAGCTGCTCAAAACTGCCACTGCTCCAGCTGCCTGCTGCGGAGATTTGCTCTGCTGGGTTTCTTTAAGATGGTGCAGCACAAACCCAGTGGTTCTGTGAATTTTGTGGAGACTGAGATTGATGGGAAGGAGGGTGAGGAATAGGATTCCCTAGGATTCAGACCTGCAAGAATTGAGCCTGTAGACAACAAAGCTATAACTAGAGCTTCTCTTGCAGTTAATGTTTTTAGAACCCAACAGTTTGGGTTACAGCTTTAAAAACACTTTCTCTTGTGATTAACAATAGGAGAAAGAAAAACAGACCATCCACTGCCCTGCCTCCCTCCCAGAGCAGCTGCCAACTGTGCAGGACATTTGGTCTCAGCTAAGCTTACCCAGGTGGGGTGACAGCTGGCAGGGCCGCCCAGGGACACCAACACCAAGCCCAGGTCCTGCAGCCCCGTGCCAGGAACAGCCCTGAGCTGCACACACAGGTCTGGGGTGCACTGGCACAGCCCACTGGAAGAGAGATTAAAGCACACCACTGTTTATTCCAGATAAATTCAGTTCTGGATCTGTCAACCTTCACAGGGCCATAAACAGTTCTAGGGCTGGACTGAGGCTTGGTGAATCTCTTAGGTTTGGGGTGGAAATACCGCAAATAGGAGCTTATTTGTCTGAATTCCCACTCTCCCCAGCCCTCCTCTTGACACCACCTCCCACCTTTCTGATCTTTATCTCCCGAGGACGGGTTTTGCCCAGCGGTTTGCACCTGGAGCACTGGCTTGGTTGGTATAAACAGACTTGAGGCAGGCAAGGAATAAACCTTACAGAGAGTCTCTGTTGGTTTTCTGATCACATCCTGGGCTGGCTGTCAGGCTCCAAAGGCAAGAGGATTTATTGCACTGAGAGGCAGCAGCAGCAGCTGCCCGTGAGGAGCCTACCGAGCTTCATGCACAGGAATAAAAATTTCAGGGCCGCTTGGAGATATGAAATATTTCTTAATTACTTTCTGTTCCAGCACAGCTTGAGGATTTTGCTGCTGCTGCTGTTGTTCTCAGAGTTTGTTTGGTAGTTTTCCTTTTTTATTTTTCTTTTTTTTTTTTTAAGTGTAACTGGTAGCACAGCAGTATTAATGCCAGCATCTATGCTGCATCTCATAAAGGACTGGCCATGGCTTTGCTTGGGAGTTGGCTGCTCGTGGTGGAGGCTGGCACAGAGAGGGTGCCAGCTTCTCGCAGCATGGGATCATTTACCTCATGCTGAAATACATTAAAATCTCCTCCCCTGAGACATTTCTCCGTAATGGCTCTGCAGAGAGGTGCATCATTGAAATGCTCAAAAGGAGGCTGGACAGGCTCTTCCACTGCTCCCCCTCCAGCCCGGCCTGCTCATGTGCTGCACTAATGCCCCTTCTGCTCAGTGAGATTTGTCACTTGGACTGTGATTCCTAAGGCACAATTTTCCTAATCACCCTTGAAACAAGCCTTGCTTGGCTCCTGTTCTTCCTGCCTGATGTCTGCCCCTCAAACAAAAACGTGATGCTCTTCACTGTCGAGTCCAACACCTGAGACACAAAAGGTTTGACAGGTGCTAAATTAAATTTGTTCCTGAGCTGCTGCTCACAGGGTCTTGAGAGAGAAAAGGGAGAAGTCTCCGAGGGGAAATGAGAACACTGAGAGGCTGAAGGCTGTTCCTCTTTCCATTCCCACATCCTCAGACTTTGGTTAAATACATGAAGCCCTTGCAGCCAGGCTTGAGACAGCACAAGGAAACTGCCAGGGCACAGGGAGCTGCACCCTGGTCACAGTTTTCCTCTCTCCAAAGCACTGTGGAAAACTCCTCTTCTGCATCGACCTCCAGTCAGTAAACACCCCACAGCTGAACTGCCCAGGGGAATGGATGGATCTGTTTTAGGGGATTTGGGTAGAGGGGTGCAGATGCCAGGGCTGTAATAATGACTTGGAGCCTCCCCTGCATCCCCAGAGGCTGAGGTAAGGAGAAACTACAACAATGTGCTCCTGTCCCCAGTTCAACCCCTCCCAGAAATCCTCTGGGCAGATTCTGGGTGCTGCCTTACACCAGGCAAGTGCAAGACTCAGAAACAGAGCTAAAAGACTCCAAATCCCCTCATTGAGGGAAGAATAAAAGGAGAACGACTCTTCATCACACCTACACATCCCTTTCCCCTCTATTTTACACTGAGAACAAGGTAGCATCAGCAGTTCAAAAGTCTTGCCGCCCTCTCACTCCCACACCACTGTGAGTGCATCAATTCTCAACCAGACGCTGGTTCTGCATCATTATAAAAGGTGAAACCCTGGACACGACCTTAGAGCCCTCAGCCTCCAAACCAGAGCAGCAGCACAAGCAGGACTTGCTTCTCTCTTACCCAACTTACTCAGATCTTTGTTCCTAAAAATGGCCCTTTCCTTCCAGCACAGCAGGTTGGGGAGGACAGCAGGGGTGGCAGCTGGACAGAAAAGAGAATGACAGTTTTGCCAGGACAGCCCAATGACCATGGTAGGACATGTTTTTTAATCTTTTCTAGGTTAAACACAGGCAGTTGTGTCTTGTTATATTACATTATATAATATGATTTGCTGATGCAGTTTGATATGTTGAATCCAAGAACATCATGACTCATGTAGGAAATTGGAAGCCTCCTTGTCTCCAGAATAGTGTTTCCAGAAGCTAGAGTGAATCAAATTGATTGTATTTATTTAGTTATTTTTGCTGTTTAGTAAATAACTATTGAGTTAGTTATTTTTTTAAATCTAAAAGGAAAACCTCCACAGATTTGAGAGGGGGAGGGAAGCTAAAGCCTTGGGTGCAACAGATTTTCAAAAATCAATTATTTTTAGAAAATGTTGCAAAAAAAATGGAACAAGTAGAGCAGGGAATATCACTCTAGGTGGGTGTCAGGATTCCAGGGTTGCAGTCCCTGTCTCCAGTACTGGCTGTAGAGAAAGGCAGATTTCCCTGCAAAGCAGCCTGGCTGCCAAGGAGTTCCTTGCTTTGAGAGCTGAATGCTTTTGACAAAAAGCCTGAGCTTTTCTGAAACACTCCTCTCTAGCATCTGGCCATGCTAGTCTGCCCAGACATGAAGATCCACTTCACAACAGCACTGTAAATCTTAATTAAGATCTGTAAACTATAGATAAAAAGGATTATATGAGTACACAAGTATCACTATCAGGTAGAGCCCCTGAGAAGCAGCACTTTGATGCTGCACCATGCACAGTGGCATTGAGAAATGTATGAATGTCACAGCATTATTGATTCTGTAGCTACTAAAAAGCTCCAGGATCCCTGGCAATAAAAACACGATAATGAGAAGTAGCCAGGATAGCACTATTTCTGCAAACAGTATTTGCATTCCCTGGGACTAGAGCATGAGCTGTATTTATCAATAGAGAGGCGAGGGCTGGTTGGAATGCAAAGGATTAGCCAAGTTCGTTTTGCAGAAAATGTGGTGGCTGTGGTTCACATTTTCAGTGTTGGCTGGAAGGTATCAGCAACAAAAGAGCAACTCACCCAAAAGGAAATGCTGCAAAAAGCACCAATAGGTACCAGAAGAGAATATATCTGCTATTTGGGTTTGGGGGATTTTTGGTTTGGTTTTTTGGGTTTGGTTGGTTTTTTTGGGTTTTTTTTTGTTTTGGTTTGTTGGTTTGTTTTGTTTTTGTTTTTGAGGGGTTTGGGGGATTTTTTTGGTGTGTGTGTGTTTTGTGGGGTTTTTTTGTTTTTATTTTGGTTTTGGTTTTTGTTTGTTTGGGGTTTCTTTTTGGTAAAGCCAAAACCACAATCGTTAAAATACTAAAACCTTCATTTATTTATACTCGGGATGTGCAGGAGCACAACTTCATTAGAAGGTGAAGGAAAAGCAGCATGTTGTATCGCCCTAACGAGCAGCTGCTATTTAATGAAAAAGATAAAGTATTACTTTATGGAAGCCCAAAGCATGGGAGATCTCTCTAGAGAGGGCAATATACCGTAATTAAGGCCAAGTGCAGTGATGAAAAGAGCTACCTCAGTGATGTATGTTGTCTGACCCTGCCCCCCCAATCCTGTGCAAATGAGGACACAGCTCTAACAGGCTGCTTGCCATGATTTACCGGAGCTGGGTGTTTCCAAAAGCAGAGAGAAAAAGACAGTGTGTAAACACCAATCACTCTCCCACCGAGAGAAAAGGGAGCGATGCTGCTGTGCTTTAACGGGGGCTACGTGAAACAAATGGCTGCTTTGCCTCTGCAGGTCATTAGCATAGGTACAGCCATAAATTCTGCTGTTCCCTGCTGCGGTACGGCAGGAATGCTGCTCAAGCTGTCCTTTGAGCTCTCGGCACTCGGGACAAAAGGCATCTTCACTTTCCACCTCTGCACCTGGTGACACCCGGGCTGGAGCTGCATCCTCCGCTTCTCCTGCCTGAGGTCCCACATTTTCAGCCCCATTGAGATGCTCAGTGCTCAGGCTTTGATGGAGATGGGGCAGTTTGCTCTGATATCTC
This sequence comes from Pycnonotus jocosus, assembly GCA_013400435.1. Classification (NCBI taxonomy): domain Eukaryota; kingdom Metazoa; phylum Chordata; class Aves; order Passeriformes; family Pycnonotidae; genus Pycnonotus; species Pycnonotus jocosus. Next base: position 60,215 of record VWYP01029506.1, read on the forward strand.
AAAGCCTGCTGTTTGTTTTTTGTTGTTGTTGTTGGGTTTTTTTGTGGTTTTTTTTTTTTTAATTATTCCTCTCATTAAAGGAGTTTTTCTCTCTTTTTTTATCTCTTTTCCCAATGAATCTCCTGGCTGACGCACGTGTTCCACATGGCAGGAAAAAGAAGAAAACTTTCCTTTGTGCAGGCAGGGAACTTTTGTATTGGAAAGAAAAGGAAAGGCAGAAAGCAAATTCTTCCAACGTTTATCGCTTGGAAAAGCTTACAAATCCTGCTGGCAGAAAGTTTATAGTCCTCTGCAGAGATCTCAGCTGGGTGATTTTTTCTGTCTCTCAGACAAGAAATACCATGCAAATTCTCTTAAATTACTTGGTAACTACAGAAGATGTGCTTGGCAAATACCCTGTCACTACACAACACAGTAATTACATATTCTGCATCCAGGTACCAATTATGTTGCCTCTCAATTACTCAGTGATTACACTCCAAAGTAATTACACCTGGGTACTCTGGGTGATAAAGTAGCACCAGTCCTGTGTCCATTCTAGGGGGAATTGGCTTCCCTATACACATATTTTCCAAACAAAAAACAGATCCAGGGATCTCCCAAGGAGTGGGAATGTGGGAAAGGGAATGTGCCCTTCCTCCCAGAGTAGTGCTGGGCTGCTGATCTTCCTCAACACAAACTAATCAACACTTGAAGATCTCTGAAAGCAAGACACTCATTTAAGTATAAAAGGAGGCAAAAGCCACCGGGGCAAAATGCACGGTGAGGAGTCAGGAGGCCTTGAAGACATAGAAAAGGCGATGTGGTGTCTCCAGAGGAGCAGGGGACAAGTGCTTGGTGTGTGGCAGCCCGGCACAGCCCCACAGTGCAGCTCTTCTACAGAAGCAGACAAGCCCCAATGCAGCTCCACTGCTCCAGACCCTGGAGTGTTTGTGCCCCATGGTTGAGCCCCCCAGGCTCCCCAGGGTGGCCGATGGCATCAGCACACAGATGGGCACAGCTGCGTCCCCAGGCACCAAACACACCCTGAGCAGACCCTGGGCAGAGGAACACCCAAGTGCTCACAGCACAAAGCCACAGCTCCTTGTTCCCCTGGGACCCAGGAACCAAACCACGCTGCCTGCACTTGCTCTGCAAGCAGTTCCTTCAAACATGCTGAATAAGTCAGGGGGCAGAAGGAAGGAGGGGATTTTCTAAAACAAAGATACTGCCACCTGCAGCTGCTGCCTGCCTTTCCCATCACCTCCTGAAGCTCATTCCTGACCATTGGCATCATTCCCACTCTCCATCCATCCCACAATGACACCTTTTAATGGCAGCAAGTGTCAGAGATTCACTTCTGCCAACCTTTTTAGATCAGTCCTGAAAGCTCAGAAGCAACCTGGGCAGCATTTTAAGAGCTCAGAGTTGTGGCACTGTCCCTTAACAACGCTTAAGAGGGTGTTAATAGGTTAACATGTTAAATATTGTCTCTTTCTTGCTGAACCAAATGAGAAATATTTCAATTAGAGTATTCCCATGGAAGAGCCCTACTCACTCGAGTTATTGTAAGCCAGGCCACAATCACCACATATCTGCCTGCTCTAGGCCAAGATCACAGCTCTTTAGAGGTTTTGCTGTGTGATTCCACAAGACACAGGACAGGAGACTCTCTGGGAAATCATGATGCTATTAATAAATAAAATCTCCAGTGAACAGTGCTTGTCTCCCTGCCCGTGGTACCATCTGAGCTCTTGTTTTTCCCTAATTACCAACAGGTCTTACCTACAGTTTTTTGAAGTAGATGAGAATTTTCCACTGATTTCCCAGTATATACAGGGTCCAGTCTCTAGAGTAACTTCTGGCTAAATAAGGTAATCACCATGGCAGTTCATTAATAAATCTTATAATGAGTTTATTGCATACTGGTGAGAGGGAAAGAAGAGAGAAACTGCCTACTGTCTGAAAAAAAAAATGCATTTCTCCATGTAAAGAATCCTTCCCTCAAGTGCATCATAATTATCAATGAAATGTGGTCCAGTGTGTGCTTCTGCAGAGCAAAATTATTGCTACTCTGCAGAAAACCACAGTTCCTGGGCTTGTATTTCTGCACCTGATCTCAGCTTTGGTCACCTGGCATTACCACTCCTGTAGGACGTGCTCCAGGAGGACAAGCCTCAGCAAAGCTCTGTCCAGCAACAATCAGTCTCAAACCTCAGGGGTTTCATCCTTCCCCCCTTTACACCAGTGGAAGGCAATAATCCTCATGGATAATGGCACTATGAAGATAGATTATCAGGATTTTACCAGAAGGTAGGAAGGTGGAAAATCTGGTCAGCTCAGAGCCCCAGACCTTCCTTGCTCAAGTGGCGGCTCCGTGTTTGCCCTCCCCTCAGATTTCTATCTGCTTCTGTGGTTGGAGTGCGACCATTCCTGACTTAACAAGGGAAGTTGCCAAAGACAAAACATAATCCACTTCTAGAATTTACAGAGGAAGTTCTCCATTAGGAGCTTTAAAGGGAAACAATTCTCAGCCAGATGTGTTTCAGGCTGGAATTCCCCTTAAGAGAAAACAATGAAAGCAACACAATCCTGTCAGTCAAGATGCAGAGACACTCTTATCAGGGCTTAATTAAGAACATTCTCCTTCTGCTTTGCTGGGCACATCAAATGTAGGGAGGCATCTGACCTTCATCTTTGGCAAGACCTGGAGAGACCTGGCTGGGTGAACCTGAGCAGCAGCTTCTTGCTGCCCCAAACTGTGCTGTGAGGAATGGGGGATCCTGACTGCTCTCTTGCACACTCAGCCTGCTGGGAAGCCTCAACACTTCCAAAAATGATCAGAGCTGAACAGAGACCACATTTTAACCTACTTCAGATCTTCCCACTTCCATGTCAGCCGTCCCAGCAAAAAAGAATTCCAGACTTGTCCTTACAAGATAATTCTCTCTTTGTGTACCCATCAGCAAGCAGGTGACATTCCTTAAGCCTCTTGCCTCAAGGAAGCTGTAATCCCTGGCTCCTGTCAAACCTGAGAGTCCCCAGTCAGGCCCTCTTTAGCAAGCAAAACTGAACTGGAAGGATGCAGCCCGTGCAGCTGCTAAATGGATGGCAGGAGGCTCCGTGCCTGGAACACGCAGTTTCACCCTCAGTGTCAAACACATTCGGCCCCATTAACATTTTATCTGCGTGCCAGAGCAAGAGCAGGAGACTTGGCAACCAGTCAAGAATAATCTTTCCTGGCACAGGGAACCCTGCTGCAACAACTCCCATGGACCTAGGGACAGCTGACTGGCAGGAGGGAAGGGACTGAGGATGGAAGTGTGGAAGAAAAAGGAGCAGGAGGGAGCAGGAGGGAACAGGAGGGCCAGGGATGGGGAGTGTGAGGGGTGTGAGATTAAAGATTTACATGTGCATGACAACAGGACTAAATCGTTCATTGCCAGAGGATGGGGAGGTTGTTTTCTTCGGATCGTGGTTTAGCAAAATCTATCTGCTGTTCCCTTTGTGTCTCTGGAAATGGAAGGATTTAGCCCTTATCTGCACTAGATGCCTGATGGCTGGCCAGTGTTCACATGGCCATTCACGAGAAAAAACCTTCTCCCAGCCATCCTCCATCCAAGAGTGCAGCTGAGACAATGCAAACACCATGGATCAGAGCTGATGGCACTGATCTATCCTGGACAAACCCAGTAGTGAAAGGGTGGGATTGTTCACACTTCATTCACAGATTTGGCATGGCTTGGTCAAAGGAATCTGAAGGAAAAAACACCTCCCACCTTATTTCTTTCAACTGAATGTCCACAGATCTTATTCTTGGGAATATTCACCTCAGTCAGAGTAACAGAAGGTGCAAGGGATGAAATTTGGGAAGCATCAGGAGTGAAAACAGGCTCCTCACATCAGTTGAGGAGCAGAGATTCAATTCCTCCATGGCCAGAACAGGTTAAACGTAACAAGCTCCCAGACATGCAGGCTTCTCTAGGACCCATCTTCAGAGACTCGCTCCGGGGCCTCTTACATATCCAAACGTGAAATTAAAATAGAAAATACACAATGAATGGTCTCCTGATACAGTCAAATGCCCTAGCACCAGTGTGAGATTAGTTAGTATAATTTCCATTCACATTAATTGGAACACCTAGAGTTTCAAAAAATAGCTCTGCAATTCCACTGCTTAAATAGCTTACAGTATTAGCAGCTAAGGCAAAAGGGAGGGATGAAGAACCCACTGATTAAAAGCTATACTTTAATGAGATAGCAGTCCAAATTTTACAGAATTCATTAGGAGTGGGGGCAAAGAACACCCAAGTCAGAGCAGGAAAAGCACACTACAAAGCCAAACAGAGGCAAACCATCAGTGTCAGGCTCACAGACTGCCAGCAGAACAGCTGGGTTTGTCAGGCTGGGGGACAGCAGCAGAGCGATGACAGGAGGGTCAGTACCTGCCACCAGCCCATGTGACTCCCTGCATTCATTACTGCAATAAACATCACACCAGGAAAGCTGAAATAGAAGCCAAAATGTAGAAGGGGAAGAGGAAAAACAAAAGGGAGCTTGGGAGAGGATCCTGATGAGGACAAAGAGGCCCATAAAACAAGGACAGCTGGAAGTCAAAGCAGAAGTTTCCTACTGGAAGTGAACTCTCATTTTGCCTGATTTCCTTACAAAATAACAGTTCTACAGTCATGTTCTCTGTGTGTGTCTGCTGTGCCCATTTCACCCCAGTACCACACAGGGGCTCAGTCTCCAGGGCATGGACATCCCACATTTGTGTTCCACAAAAGCAGGAAGGCAGGGATGTGATGGGAGCAGCTGGACTGAGCATGGAGCCCTCAGAAATTCCTTGTTAGCCTCCAGAGAAGCCACACAAAATGTTTTACTCCTGTGTTTGGCTGCTTGTGGAAAAATAACCTTCCTTTGCTCTGATTTCTGTGAAGTTGTGTTGTGTCCCTGTGGCCTCATGCAGGGTTTGAGAGATTCAGCTGATCTGCACCTTGAGGATCCTCAAAGATATGAGGAGTCAGAGCATGCTGCTGCCAGAGGACTTGCTAAGCCATGGAAATATCACCATGTGAAGTTGAGGAAATTACCAGGTTATCCCAAATGAATTTTTCCTGGTGAATTAATAATGTTTCAGCATAAGGGAAGAAGAAAATATCTGTCCTTAATTTCTTTTTCTCTCTGATTTATTAACAGCATGGAAACATAAGTATGGCACAACACTACAGCCAACTCCCAAATCCCCATTCTTCTTATAAATCAGGGAAATTGCATTTTTTTCTAACCAAAAGAGGCATCAGAATCAGTTGCAGCATGTGAATGTGTGCCCTAGAGATCCCGACACCTTCAGAGCAATGCAAGTACACGCAACACCTAAATTACCTCTGATAGCATGCAAGGGAGCAGAGGGACAGATTCCACAAATCTGAATCCTCCTTTCAACACAGCTAATTCAATCTAAACCCTGTAAAATAAGTTCATGCAAAAAAAAAAGAAAAAAAAAACAAACCAAACAAAACATATTTCCTTACTCCATCCCTAAAATCCTGCTTGCAAAATGAATACCTTTATCCCCTTGCCTGTTGTGCTTATCTCCTGTCTTGCAGCCCAACCAGCTTCTGAGCTGTGTGCTTTGGCATGTAGGTCCCAGATCAGTGAGGTTCAGTTGGGAACCATCTCTGGATACACACTTAGGCCTGCCTTGCAGTAATCTCCCCTCAGCAACCCTCTGGCTGCTTCTCCAGCCAGCTTTCTGTGCTAATTTATTTGTCCTCATCAGAGGAGATGAGATCTTGAGATCTCCAAGATAAAATTTTGTCCCATCCAGCCATTTCCCTGTCTAGGCTGACTTGGGGAGAAGGTCTGGAATATCAGCAAAAGACAAGAAACTCCACAAAGGAGGAAGATAGCAAGGAGCCAAATGCAGTCAGACTGAAGCTTTTTTCATACCTTACTCATGTGTAATGAATCTGCATCATCCCACTGCAACTGCAGGCTCATAAAGATCCAGTTCAGTGTTTCCCTTTTATTCACACTGATGATAATATGACTAATTGTAGTCTTCTTGCCCACTGAAAATTGAATGAAGGAGGAAATCTGCATACTGACTGAACATGCTGCCAGGGAGAATAATAAATGAAAATCAAAGGCCCGGCTCCCAGATGACTGCATGCAAAGGAATCTGTTTGCATGAGAATTCACAGTTTCAATCACCACTGGAAGACTGCCGTGGATAGCATTTTTCTGGTAAAAATGATACAAGCATTTGATCTTCTTCAGAAGAAAATCTGTGATGTTCAAGAGCACACAAAATCTCACCCCTCACAAAGCGCCCGGGCAGCGAGGCCAAGGAGAGCCCGGCTCTGGATGCGTGAATTCCACATGCAGCATCCCTTGATATCAGCTTGATTTATGTGACGACTCCCTGAAAAAGAGATCATTATGTAGATTGGGATTATTTATTTACGCAGCCCTGTCACATTTGGAATGGAACTGGAGCCCCCGATCTGCTCAGATTCCCTGGCACAGCTGATGAAGAGGTTCCCTGTCGGAACGGATCCAGCGTGCGCCTGTCATGCCACCTCTCTCTGGAAGTGAAGGGACATTATTAAGGCATGAATCACCCAGATCAGGGCAGTGTCTGTCCCAGAAGCCTGCTCAGCTCCCAGGCACGGTGCACTGCTGCTGTCGGGCACGGTGGCAGCAGTGGTTTTATCCGAGTGCAGTTCCCTGCAGCAGCAGCAGCAGCAGCAGCATGGACATGCTGGAGGTGGATCATGCCAGCCCATGGAGACTGACAGCAGCCTGGTGTTTGCCTGGTGTCCCAAGAGAAAGGCAGAATAAAGCCATAGCACAGCTCGGATGAGGTTTCACAATGAAATAGCAGGAACCATGCCCGTGCCTCAGTGCCACCTCCTAAAAACCACGCAATGAAACACTGGTGCTGTATTTTTCCATCTTGACTTGTTTCTCAAGTGCTTCTCTGCTTTTGTCAAGAGGGCACATCAACAGCCTTCCCAAAAGCCCTCTGGAGCCACCTTCCTGATGGAATGATCCATGTCCTTCCATGGGATGGTTCAGAGGTGAACAGGACGCTCCACTTGTGATTCTCCCATTAGCACCTTTGCACCAGAGCTACCAGCCTCCCTACTTTTGAACTCAGGCAGACAAATAGAGGTGAAAGTCCTTATACTAAAAAAACTAATGATTTTTTAAGGCATCTTGAATGGGGAAGGTGTTCTATAGTAAGAATTGGGGTCATATTTATACCCTCACCACACCTCTGCCCATCATCCTGGGCATGCTGGGAAGGGCAGCCACCAGGCTGTTGTGGTTTGTGCTCCTCACAACCAGCTTCTTGTGATTTTGACAGACAGGTTTATTGGATTGCAGACTGCCCTGGGTGTTCCCTTCCACTTTCCTGATCATTATGCAAGAAGATCCCTCTTTAACTCTTTAGATCAGCTCTCACTCCTTGCATCACTGGAGCAGAGCCAAGGGGACAGAGCTGAGGCTACGGTCTGAACTTACATATTGAGTACAAGTCACAGGAGTCAGTAAATCATTTGTCACTACAGGGGGGCCCTGCACCTGCCAGAGAGGAATAATTAAATGATCAAGTGTCCAGAGTGCTGCAGAGGCAGAGGACACTGGATATATTTGAGGTGGTGGAGCAGCCTTCTTCACAAAGTATCTGACTGTTATATTCCTCATTAGCTTTGCTTCCCTCCCATCAGCCCTACAAACCCAATAAAGCAAAAGGGTCAAAAGCAGAGCAAGAGCAAGGCTGGAGCACAAGATTCCCAACAGGGAAGGGGTGTTGATCTCACATACAACCCGCCTGCACTCAGAAGGACAACTTCACCTTGGGAGCTGGGCTCCACACCCACGCCTGAGGCTGCCTCTCCATCCCCTCGGGTGCTCACTGCCCCTGGGCAAGCTTCCAGCTTGTTTCTAATTTGGACCTGTCTCTGCAGTTCATTCATTTGTTGTGGGGTGAGATATTTAAAAAAAAAAAATGAAGAAAAATAAATCTAGAAGGGAAAACCTTTTTTATTTGGTGCTGGCCGGTGCTCAGTCAGGAATGGGACATCATTTGAACATTCTTCCTGGAACAGGAAGAATTCCCTATTCTCCTCGCAGGTAGAAACATGGGTGGGAAGAGGAGGATCACACTTTCTAATAGCTGAGGGTGCTCCTTTGGGCTGTAATTAGGATCAGAAGAATGGCCAGTGTTGGCAGCCACACGTGGAGGACAGGCTTCCATCCACCTGAGAAAGCAGCACCCTCCTGGCATTCCTCCAGTCATACTCCTTTTCCCCTCCAGAGGGATTCCTGTCAGTTCCACAAAATTCTCATCAGGACAGATTTTGAGCAGGCTGTTGTGACAAGATCACTTTGAGTGCTGTGTGCCCAGCACCAGCAATGCTCCAGGTCAGGGCTGGCTCTGCCTCCTGCCTCTCTCCATCCTCTCTGGGTGCACAAACTTTTCATCCACCCTTGGAAATAACAATACAAACTCTCCTGGGAGCAGATGGGGCAAAACCACTCAACTGCTGCAAAATTTGTGCCTAAAACCAGCTCCCCTGAAGAGGGAAGTGCATAATTTATGGTGGTTCCTGGCAGACCCAGGAAATGATTTTCAGTGAATGGGAAAAAAAGGTCATTTATTTCTCCACTGTTGTAATATTTTAATTCAGTATTTATTTCCCCAAAAACCATTATTTAAAAATTTGCGGTACATTTCAATTCAACATTTTATAAATATATTTGGGGTTATTTTGGAACCAGAGGATGGGAGCATTAACAAATACTAAACTTGCTTTTAAAGACTTAAAATAAAATGCAGCCTTTCATTTTGGGTGAAATCAAATATTTCAGATAGATAAAACTGAGTATTTTTGAAGGGGTTGCACCATGACCTCCAAAACATTCTGTTAATTTATCAGCATAAGATTCTCCTTCATACTCCCCAATCAAAACAAAACATCTGCCCCTTCTTACCATTCCTTGTTAGATAGTGTCTTGTCTTCTTCTTTCCATAAATGCTTAGTTAAAAGAGGCACTAATTTGTTGGTAGCACAGCAGCTTGTAGAAAAAGAAAAACTATGAAACACTAATGGAGAAACAGACCTGCAGGAATATTTGCTGAGCTGACACCACCACAGGATGACAGAAAAATGGTGAATGTGCAATTAAAAACAACAACAAAAAAGGCATGAAGTAAAGAAATAAATAAATAGCAAGACAAAAAATTCACAGGAAAAAACCCAAACTGTGCAAGAGGCTTAAAAATTCAAAACATTTCAACTATATGCTTGGACCCAAGGGGATGTTCTAAGAAGAAATGCATCTGAATGGGACATTCAGAATGTTCCCATGAGAGCAATTCCACATTGTGAAACATTTTGTATTTTTTTGCCAGAATGCTGATTTGTATGTGACCTGTACACTGAGCAGCAAAACTTTCACTCCACCTTTTGTTTTCTCCCAAGACAGGAATGGACAGCAAGCTTGAATTGTTAGCTATATTGTCAACATATTTTTAATAAAATATTCCTGGCCTCATGACTCTACATCATCACAGTTCCATTAGCTTAAGCCACTTGTAATAAACTAATATGCAGAATGACTTCCAGACACTACCAGCTAAAGAAATAATAAGTAGTTTCTCTCTCTTTATTTCTTTCTCCTTGTCTTTCTTTCCTTCTTTCTCTCCTTCTTTCTTTCTTTCCCTCTCTAAATGACAGATAAACAGACAGACATCCACCCTGGAATTTCCTCAGCAGATCAAAGCTGGTCTCACCACAGGCTGGTAGATGGCTGCTTTATTCAGGATATAATTGTACTTGTGCCTTGTGCAAATAGAAACACTTGCACTGATCTGGTCATTTGGGAATTTGTTTTGTTGAGGGCTTCTTTCCTCCACACTGAGAACCTTGTCCTAAGCTCAGAGGGCAGAGGAGAGTCATAAAGGAGAGTCTCCATGCAGGATAGTCATGCTGATGTTGATGCAGCTCCCAGAGGGTATTTCCTTGTTCTCCAGGGCTGGATGAGCAACTGCATTGTTTTCTTTGTGGGTCAGCCCTGAAGTTACCATCACAAGCCTTCATAACTGGACAGCTCTCTACCCACAAGGGAAGGAATGGTTTTCACTCTAACGTCTCCAGGCTGCAGCTGCACTGAGAGCGAAGGCGCTGGGAACAGAACGTGTAACCAGACAGACAACCAGTCACTCCCTCTGCCTCCCGCCCTGGAGATGGCACAAAGTCATCTTGGCAGGCTGGAGGCTGCTGCAAGCTAAGAACTATTTGTGTGAGCACTGCAGAGATTAGATGTCATGACCAAAATTCTGGAGGAACAGCAGACTGCAACCAAAGTGCCCAACTCAGCCATGAGCAGATGGACCTGGGATAACAAGGGGGTGCTGCATGATTCTTCTGAGTGAAGAGACAGAGCAGCACAGGAAGAGCCCTGAGCAGCATTTCCCTGATGTTCAGGTGCCTCTGAGCAGCCCTGTCAGCCTCTGAGTGCCTGAAGCCAAGCAGCACCAGCCGCACTCCTTCGGCTGCTCTGCTGTGTCCCACCCTGGTGACGCAGAATGCGCCAGCCAAGAGTGGAGAAGCACCATGGTTGCCAAGGCAATGCCTTTGCCATGAACAATAAATAAAATAAAAGACAATGCCTTGGGTTAGCAGCACCCAGGGGTCTGTGTAAGTCTCACCACTGCAATATTTCCCCAGGGAAAAGCCAGCTCCTTGCTCCACGCATGGACACGTACACACACACACTGGTGCATTCCTTCTGCCTTCCACTGCGGGAAACTGCCTCCTCCAGCTCTCTCCATGTCAAACAGCAACACAGGGACAAGAAAACACATCCAAAACCACACTCAACCCAGCTCACTCCTTCCTACCTCTTCACAAATGACTGCCAAACCGTGGGAGGAATCCAAGACCCCAGGAGACAGGGAGTTCAGAGCCCCGGCATTGTGAACCACTGCAGTGAAACCTCGTATTTAAATGCAATGGGAAATGGTGTTATACACACGGACTGAAACAAAAAGCCGGACACCAGCCCACCACCCCGCTCGGAGTGGGTTTGTGTCAAAGGAAGACACTGCAGGCTGGCACTGGCTGCGGGCAGGCAGCCACCGCCTGGCCAAGCGTGGTGGCGTGGCTCGTTTTTCACTCTGACACCACTGCAGGCTCCACAAGGCTCCTTGGCTCGCAAGGTGAGCAGAATACTGAGCACGGTACTGCAGCAGCGAGCCTGGCACCCAGCACGGCGGAGGAGCCGCTCCCGCCCTCCATCCCCGCCCCTTTCGCACTCGCATGCGAGGAAAGAAGGAAAAAGAACAAAACCCTCCAAGACAAGGAGATTCCAACGCCCCCTCATCCATCTTCGGGAATGGAGCTTGGCTCCTTTGTCTGCGGTCCTTCAATTCGTTTCTCAGATGCCAGCGTGTCCGTGGGTGCCGTCCCCATGCACAGCCCCCTTTTTAACATGCATGCTTCTGCCATGGAAATGTCTCCCCGGCAGTAATTGCCACGATGTTCCTGCTGCAGGGACACTGTGGCCCTCCTCTGCCTGTTACTATGCAAATAAAATTCCTGGAAGGAGCAATAAGTCACCGTCCACCTCCCGTGGTGCAGCCCATGGCTTGGAACAGCTCCAGGGTCAGCTCCTGTGGTGGGACCCAGCCTTGTCCTCCTCACACCAGCCACGTTCAAACCCTCAGCACATGTTTATGAGATGGGAACAGCTCTGGCCTGACTGACAGCCTGATGTCTCACCTTAAACCTGAAGCCACACCTGTCTGACACCAACAGAAACCCACTGAGGCTGAGTTTTAGTCAGTTTTAGTCAGGGAAAAGTTGCAGATTTGCGTCTCCAAGGGCAGGGCTGAACTGGTTGCCACCAAACACACCTGATAGGAGCAACATCTCTGAACTTGTGGCTTGCCATACTCCTACTGTTGCTCTGTCCTTGGCTCTCTTGGATAATTTCTCCTGTCCCATCTTCCCAGCTTCATTCCTGCCTGTAGCTTTCCTGCAATGAGGAGTGAGTCATCAAAAACACCTTCAGAAAACTTCACTTTCACTCGTGAGCTTCTTTGTCTCATCCAGCTGGGCAGGTTGCACACAGAACAAATTACTGTTGTTACTTCTGAGAGCACTTAAGAGCTCATGTCATAGATTGAGGGTGGGAGAGTCAGGGTTTAAGGGCCAATGGCATGTTTTCATTGTATTTCTGAGATGCAGAAGCATCCCCTGCAATCAAATATCTACAGGATGCTTAAGCATAGTCCCCATTCATCTTAGTTCTTTTTGAAATTTATTTATTTATTTAAACGAAATAAGATATCCCTGAAAAGCATTTAAATCCACATAAATATTGTGGAGAAGGAGATTTCATGCTGCTACCTGACTGATAAGTTACATGCTTAGCAAAACCAGCAGTAACAGAACAACAGAAGTGGGGTTCTCTCTCCCTCCCACTCATATTACTTCTTGTGGATAACTCCTTATTGATCAGCTGAATGACACAGCAGAAATTTCCATTTCAAATTAAAAAAAAAATCATTTGATGATTCAGTTTAAGAAAATGTTTGCAATGTATTTCAATGTCGAAAAGGCACCGTTTCATTGACCAGATCTGACTCAAGAACACAAAACTAATGCATCCTGTTGTTATCCCTTCCAGTGGCAAATGAGTTTTGCAATAATTAAGCCTGGGAAAATAGATTCTGGCTATAAATATCTGATAGCAGATATTCCAAACTCGTGAATGTCTCTCTGATGTGAGATGGGGATTGACAACATAATCATCTCTCTTACCACTCTGCCCTTCTGCAGCAAAAAGTGCATTTGTGTGCACTCCTGCTCTCCTCCTTCCCCCAGTCCTCCCCACCTCTGGAGTTGCTCAGGAGAGCTTATAGCTGCCTGTGGTGAATCAAAATGTGTTATCATTAGGCTGAACGTGTTACTGAGTTAATTAAATGTCACACTTTTGATAACATTAATTAGAAGCATTTCAGACTCATCTGAACACGCACCCTTCACAAAACCTGAGAAATAAGTGCTGATGTTTTCATCTTGGTAGATTTTATTGATGGAATCCCTTCATCCATTCATTCATTACTAATATTCAATGCATTTTTTTACACTCTAAGGCAACAAGTCCTTCCTCTCTTTTTCATTCTGTACCAGACTGTAGGAACCACTTGTAGCACTCAGCTGTGGCCCATGTTTGGAAGCTCAGGTTCCCAGGATGAGGTTGGACCCATATTTCCAGGATATGGTTTTTAGCAAGTTGAAGTCTTCAAGTCAATGACAGCAACTTTAGGCTGTGCTTGTCCACGGCCTGAGAGTTTCACAAAATCATCATGGAGGTTGATGCTGTCCAAGTTTGCACAGCTCAATCCTTTCCCTATTTAACATGAATTCTCCACACCTTGGATTTCAAATAAGGGAAAGTCCTAAACCAAAGCAAATCTCAGCTCGAAAAATCCACACCTTATTAAGTATGGACAAGGCAATTTTTCAAGCCAGGTACTACAGTGCCCCTAAATTCCTGTATGAACTGCAGACCTTTCCTCACACAAAATTGCATTTCCCTTTAGCCCATCAATCATCTCTTATTTCACCTCACTCATTGCAGGTTAATGCTCACCAGCACAGCCACCATCCCTGTCTCAGGAGCAATCTCAATAATTTCCTCCCAGGGAACACAACTCCAAAACTTATTTGCCAGGCTTTACTTCAGGATTTCACACTCCTTTGAACCCCTGGCATGGCTGTTTTCCTATTATAAATTGGAACAACACTTTGCACCTTATCAGAACTGTAGTTAACCATTTATTACTGTATAAGGGACATGAAATACCAGCTAAAGGACATCCTTCACAACACAGGATATGTGAACTCTTGGTAATTTATTTACTGGTAACTGCTGGGCTGCCTCTCTATGCATTCCACTTAAATGAGGTTCTTCTTGGTTTTTGAAACCTGTCTGGGTGAAGAACACACACGAGTCACAGCTGATTAAGCTTTTCAGTGTATGAAACAGAAATAAGGATAGTAAAATTAGACAGAAACAACCTTCATCCTCTTCTCCATTCCAGCTGGCTGGAGCCTGGACTGCAATGCACACTGGCAGTGGATTTTTTCACCAGAGCCCATCATCTTTTGTTTCTTCATCACCGTGACATTGTTAGCTCGTTGTGGACCCTTTGTTCTCTGCTTTATTGCCTTGTCTCAAAGCTCTGTCATATGTCTGACACCTGAGGTGTCCCACAGCATCTTTCACTAGGCTTGACCTTGGCCTCAAAAAGATGTGGGGGAAATTGGTGTCCCTGAAAGCTCTGGCTGAAGAGAGAGAGGAAAAAAGAATGAAACCCTAAGAAATGCTTATGGGAAGTTCTATCAGGCGACTGTATAAAACACTCCATTTGCTATTAAAATGATAAACTGGAGTGGCTTCCAGAGATAAAGACTATGACAAAATTCTGTTATTAAGTGCTACAGCTTTGTTCTTGGCAGTGGCACACACCAAGAGCAGTGTGGCTGTGATGAGGAGCACAAGTAAATTTTCACTGAACTTGCTGCAAACAGGAACAAGAAAGCACTACAGACAATAATATCACAAGTTCAGCAGATTCCTGCAATGTTTATATGAGACTTTAGATCACACAAATTTGCAATAAACAGCAGCATAAAAGATGTTCCATGGCATAAATACAAAAATTAGAACTTTTGCATTAAATTTGACAAAAATGTGATGGGTGGGAGACCATCAGAAAGATTCATTCAGCCTGAAAATACATCCAAACATGTCTTCAGAGCACCTCTGTCTCTACAGAAAGATAGAAGGATTTTTCTTAAATCAGAGAAAATTACCAGGGAAGGGACCTATAAATTTATATTCTTATCAGAGAAATAATGGCCATAGGGGCCAAGTTAAACCAGCTTAGTGAAGTGTTTTATGGCCAGAAGATTTCATTAAAAAATAATGAGAAAAAATACAACAGCCCTAGTTCTGTACACACGGGCTTATTTAAATTAAGAGAAGGAAGAACTTGTTTGGAAAAAATAGTCACAGATTTTTTACCAAGAAAACACTAACTTTGATCTAAAATATTTTCATTAATATATTCTGTACCAGGACTAATTCACATATTTGAAATGAAGAAAAAAAATAACAAAAAAGAGGCAAACAATAACTTGAAAGGAGGTCAGTGCCCAAGGCTATAAATATACTCAAAGACAGAATAAAAAGGTAAAGTAGTACATACAACAAACATCAGATTCGCTTTTACAAGAGCAATTACCCACTAAAAAGGGTTTGTTTACAGCTTTGTGGAGGTTTCTTTCACTCAGTCTTTAAAGCAAGGTAGGATGATCACAGGAAGGTTAAGGGTCTTGTGCAGATGTAATGGAGTGCAAGTCTGCACTCTGTAAGCTGGCAAGATGAAAGAGTTGAGAAGAAATGATTCGTGATCACCTTCTAGCCTTAAAATACGTGATTCCCAGACCCTGTGCATTATAGGTTTTGTTGCCTTCCTGTTTGCTGGGTGGAGTGGAGTCATCTGAGCCACAAAAACAGCACCAAGAAGGCAGTGACGTCTCAAAGTCATTGCACTGCAGCTTCCTCCTGGTTATTGCTTTGTGCTTTGGTGTTTCTGCAGGGACCAGCTGCTGCTTTGCTACTTTTCTCCACATTAGAGGAAAAATAATGAGGAATCTTCAGCGACCGCAAACTTTCTTAGGCTTTCACCATGAGATGTTTCCCCATAACTGTTCTGTATATAGAAATATCCAGCATATCTGATGTTCTTTAGACGAATCAGAAACTGAGAACCAGGTCTAGCAAATCAGAAGGACAGCTTGGTGGCAAAGGTGTAAAAGGAGCAGTCAGGAACAATGGGCACTTCTGGTGGAGGAGGGTGAGCAGTAAATCCACAAGTATCAGGATTAAGGCCAGCTTTAGTCAACATCACCTTGTTCAATGCATTTGGTGACGAGTTTGGGAGCTCTTCCAGTTCTTCCTGCAGTCTCCACAAAAAAAA